>JAODLM010000708.1:0-171471 GCA_036937905.1 Salvia rosmarinus
ACTGGTAAAGTATTCAATCCTTTAGCGTTACTCGTCGGTGGATACCTCGATATACGAGTTTATGGACTATCGTGAAGTGTGGGATTACATCCCGCGCTTCACGACACCCGGAAATGGTGTGTGGGAGCGAAGAAATAGATGCTTTTGGAAATGGTTAGATCTATGATGAGTTATGCTACATTGCCTATTTAGATGTTAGCAGGCTTGGCATACTTGCTAAATCTAGTACCTCCAGTACGTCGAAAGACCCCTTTCGAGTTGTGGTTTGGCGGAGCCGGTTTAAACCACATAAGGATATGGGCGATCCGCCACGCGTCTTTGACAAGAAGGTACAAGTTGGAGGCTAGATCGATGCAAAATTTGTTTTGGCTATCCTGAGAGGAGCGAAGGTGGTTTATTCTATAGTCTAAGGATCGAGAAGGTCACTTATTAGCACTAATGCTCGATTCTAGAGAGGACTACATGAAAATCATAAATCAAGTTGAAATCATTCTTGAAATTGAAGATGATGGTATTCCACAGGATTAGGCGAAATGCAGATGCCGAGCGCTAGTGGGAGGATCGAGCACCGAGATACTTCAGAAATTAAAGTGGGTCGAGTTCCTTTGGAGATACACGTGCTAGGTAGTACGCGACAGTTGTGCGAGTTAGAGAACCACAAGTATCGCTTCCACCGTTGCCATTGTGCTGTAGAACCTCGTCGTAGTGGGAGGTTGTTCGTCGACCCGAGCGATTTATGTTCGTGGTGAATCACCGGATTTAGTCGAGACGAACATAATAATCGACCCGTGGACATACTGAGGAGGCGATCGAATATTGATGCAAGATCGTAGCACGCTATGGACTTAGAAATGGAGTCCATAAGCGGCTTGGATGTATATGAAAGACACCTCTGCGGATGCAAGGAAGCCATAGGTGGTAAGTGGATATCTGAAGGAAGAGAGATTCGATGGAGAGGTTTGGCTTTAAAGCCGGGCTTGTGAAAGCGGTACTTTCAGTTGAGGGCATCGATTTGATGAGACCTTTTCAGCTGTAGAATGCTCGAGTCCATGATTCTTACGGCCATGAGCCCACTGAACCAGAGGTTTGGCAAATGGATGTTCCGCTTTTCTAAGCGGTTTACCTTGAGGAAGGTAGAGACATCTATGCGTGACACGAAGGTTATGTGGTAAAGGGTGAAGAGCATCTAGTATGGAAGCTAAGGTCCATTTATGGACTTAGCGAACCTCCCGCTCATGGAACTACGCTTTGGCGGTAGTAAAGTCCTATGGATTTACCCGTAACTCGCGAGAGTTGTGTGTATCGGTTAGATGTCGGCGGTGATGTGGTATTTCTTGCGCTTCGTAGATGACATCCTTCTAGTTGGCATAGCGTTGAAGGCATTATCGAGCGTAAGAGTTGGCTATCCGATCAGTTTCAAATGAAAGACTTAGGAGATGCGGTACTTCTTGGGATCGAGGTTCCGAGATCGCGAAGAAAATTTGAGCTTATCTCGGGCGTCTTACATTGATCTTGTGATTACTCGTTTAGTATGCGAGCCTTGAAAGGTTGCTACCTTTCGGACATGGTTCCTTTATCTAGGCAGAGTCACCTATATTTGCAAAGAGATAGAGAAATGAGGCAAGTTTAACAACTGCTCACAGCTAGGAAGTCTCGTATGCATAATGCTTTATGCACGAGGCCCGATATCTTCTATGCGGTGGCTAGTAGCTGAGATGTCGATCTAACACTGGACAAGCTCATTGGATTGCGAAAGCATATACTCAAGTACCGAAAGGACTCGAATTATAGAGTTACCATGCAGTTGTCTAATGCCTTTGGGTTATCTGATTGGTTTCCAAGCTGAGTAGATGAGAAAAAGTCCACCTCGGGCTATGTGTTTACTTGGGAGGTGGAGCCGTATCCTGCGGCTGCGCGGCGTGCATTGCGGACTCTACCATGGGCCGAATATGTAGCGCCGGAGGGCTAAGGAGGCTGTATGGTTCGAGAACACTCATAGATCTAGATGTGGTACTGGTTTGCCCAAGAGTATCATAGTTTCTTTGTGATAACTTCGAGTGCGTGAAACTCGAGAGGAACCACGGATCCTGAAGCGACCAAACACATAGAGAGAAAGTACCATGTCATCGAGAAATCGTTAGGCGGTGGCGTCTGATTGAAAAGATTGATCTGACGGAAAATCTAGCGGATCCATTCACGAAGAACTACCGCAAAAAGTCTACGATGGACACGTTAGAGGACTTGGTTGCGCTTGATGGCACCCACTTAGAAAACTTTTGTATAAGTGGGAGAAGCGAAGTGATGGTTGTTTGTAATAGCTAGTAGAGACACACATTGTATACTAAAAGTTTGCTTTAGTATAAGTGGGAGATTGTTGGATTTATATCTTGAAAGCCGTTTGGTTGAGCTTGTATACAATGTTTCTGTTACCACTATTACAATCTCTCTATGATATGAATACTTGATTGCATATCTGTCCTTATCTCGTATATAAGTTAGATCATACGATTGTGTAGAAGATCACGGATACATATGATTGGTCGAAGCTTAATGAGATATAAAGTTTCACTGTGAGACAACTTGAGGCGAGTTGTCGGTATAGGCTCTGGTATAGATAAGAGTGACTTGCAGGTTACACTGTCTTTGATGCGTCTCGGCGTATTGAAGGATCATGATGAGATGTGTTCTTCATCGCGTCGTGAAGAACGAGATCTCGGTGACTACGATGATCTAAACCTCGATAAGGTATTAGGTGAGTATGAGTTGACCATCACTTTGACTTGTTATGGGTGAGGGTTATATGTTCTAACCGAATTCTCGCATCTTGGGTGGTGGCGTCTTGTATGTCGCGCTAGTTATCATGTCCAGTCACCGTATCCGTTGGGATGATGGCGTCCCCTTAAGGAGCTCAAAGGTTTATTGTACTAAACCCTGCGGTTGAGTTAGCTCAAGTACAATAATAAGGTTGAGTGATCTACTTAAGAAATGAAGTTATTAATTATTTTAAGCGATCGATTGCTATAAATGATTAATGGACGTTCGATATCTTAAATACGAGGATTCAGTAATGTCTAAGTGCAAGCCCGACTCAACTTCATAATAAAGGGGTAAGTCGACATTCTTTCTCTAGTGGCGTGATCGAATGTTTATAAATTAATTTATGTTAAATTTGAACATAAGATAATTAATTTATTTGAGCCATCTTTATTCCTTGCATTTGATCCTAGGTGGCCCGTCGGCCCTTAAGCGAGAAAGAAATCGGCCTATCTGTGTGGAAAGGTTTTATTCTCTTTATCTACGGATATTATTATATTTATGGGATATGCATGGATCCTTTCCTTATGGGATTATGGTAATGCATTATAAATATAAAGTAAGAGATAAATCGGTTAATGCTCGCATAATTACACAGCATTATTTCAGGTATCTCTAGTGTAAGATTAGAGGATTCTCAAAATTGTGAGAGCAAGGTGATTTTTCGAGCATTCTCCATAGATCGCTCGCTAAGCCGTTGGAGATTGGCGCAGGGATCGATCGAGAAGGTCAAAGCGAGTCCGATCCGTTGATCCATTCATCTCGTTCATCGACCTCTTGATCGAGTAAACACGAGAAAACCCCTCGTGTTGCAATTAATTATATAGGCGCATCTTGGAATATAATCGATGTATGGTGAATTAAACACCCAAGATGGATCCGGCGGGGCTAAACATCGTTCTACACTCTCTTCTCGCGATTAGTTTCCTCGTGACTGCGGTCGTAGCCTGGTCGGCAAAAATTGGTGATGAGTTCTCGGCTGGGGCTTGCTCCGCGTGCGAGGTCGCGATCCATGCCTCAGGCGCTGTTTATGATGAACCTCTGACCAGCCTAGCGACCACTAGGTTGGTCGCTAACGCGGCGAGAATCGATTTGGCTCGTCTTCGTTCCTTGCTTGATTTTACCCAAAGACCTACAAAACCAAAATAACACCCAGGCGACTCTAAAATAGATAAAATCATTAAGATCCAGAGACATAAGCCTTTATTGATCTAAAACATCTTTAAATATCATGAATAAATGCGTGAAATATGCGTTTATCAAACCCCCAGAACTTAAATCATTGTTTGTTGTCCCTCAAACAAAAGCGAATAGAAAGACCTGAAGGACACAACAAAGATCAGCGAGCATAGCAAAGGTGATAAACACAATCGAGCCTCGGAAATATGCTTGACTCGAAAATACTAGCACACATGGCGACATTAGTCAACTTGAACACAAACAACGATTGAAAGCAAAAACTCATTTATTTCAACCTCACAAGGCATGTGTGTAGAATATAGAGGATACACTCAAACTTCATAAAGAAATTAGGACGTGTATACACTCATAGATCGATGCGATGCAACGTCTTACCATAGGCTTGCCATTTCTCTAACATCTCCACCACGTCGAATGTGTTCAAATAAGGATCAAGAGGTCTTTTGATAGGTTATAATGTAGGCACATTGGTTAAGGTAGGATAAAATATGGCTAAGTGACTCGAGAATATTCAAGCACCCCGTTTATACTTTTCGACACATATGGACTTTGTCCGTTTCCTCTTCTTTCTGACGTCTAAATCAACGTTTAATGCCACAGAATGTACCTATACTTTGATTAAAGACCCTTTATGCTCAACACTCATAGTGAACTTAACATTTTCTTTTTCACTTTCTTTTCTAGAGCTTATAGGGTTTATCTTTCGCAACTGAAAAGGTACTATTCTTCACCTGAGATGTATTTTTTCTACAAGAACTTTTCTCATCATAACTTCATCAAAATTTCAACCCTTTTGATTCCCATATCCATCCTCACCTCCTATCATCCGGTAAATCGAAGAAAAAGTCTAATAAAGGCTCAAAGAAGGCGACAAATGGTATATATCATCGGGTTAGTGTTTGGGTGAATATGTGGTTAACAAAGATGGCCTTTATCCTTTCGAATTGAAACACATATTGCGGTCTCGACACGCAAACACGGAAAGTTCGAAGATAATCACATGCACGATATCACACAGTTACTGACTGCGTATCAAGATATGTATACGGTGAAGCTCGAGTCTCATGGGATAAGCGATTGGTGAAAAACCAACAAGCTTTAAGCCGTCTCACGTCATTCATCGTCATTTCTAACATATCATGCGCACTATCATTAAATTTACCAAAAATTTCTATCGTCATTAAGCACATGGATTAACACACTTCACTTAACTTTCGTTGATCGCGGACCGAAAGCGAAAAACAAAACAAAACACGACAAAAGATAACACAAAGCGAAAAAACAAAACAACATACAAAAAAAAAGAAAAGCGTTGGGTTACCTCCCAACAAGTGCTAATTGCGTCTTTAGCTAGACCATCACTAACCTTGTCAATGCGGCGTTTTGGTGGTAGCAATCCTTCTCGACTCGTGGATCATATAAACTTAGCATTCACGGATGACCACGCGACTATGGAAGTAGCCCTAAACGAATGATACACTCGAGTTCCATCGAGTCCTTCTTCCTTCTCGCAGCTTCCTCGGTGGTGAGTACCCTCTCTGGCCGCTTCGTGTGCGGCGATGGCGATCGTGATCGAGTAGCGCTCTTAGGCTTTCCATTTGTCGTGTTGCTTGATGGCGTCATATATGAAAATCTTGAGCTCCTCATCGTTAACAAGAAGCGAGGTGCCTTCCTGCACATCAATCAACGCACGACGGTTCTAGAAAAGGTCTACTAAGATTAGTGGTTGTTGTTTGAATTCGGGAATATCTAAAATAACAAAGTCGGCGGAAAAACAAAATCCCGTTCTTACCAACACGTCTTGATGATACCTTTTGGATATGTGGTGGCCCGGTCGACCATCATCGATGAAATCTTAAATCGGCTTAAACCCTTTCTCCGGTGTGGCGGTTGAATCGTTCAGCAGCATCAGTTGATGCTCGCCCTAAAATCGCACAAAACATTTGGAAAAATGCGCTCGGCGATCTCATCTAACATTAAAGCCGGGATCCTTCGCTTGGAGAGGAGCTTCGGCTTTGACAAGGCGACCTGCGTTCCGGATAGGGTAATTTTCTCGAAATTTCCCAGGTTTCTCTGCTTGCAAGCGCGTCTTTTAAAATTTCATGTATCCGGCATGTTTGTTTTGACAAAGAGAGGCAAATTTATCTCAACTTTTGAAAATCTCTTTGAAACGAGCAAACTCCTCGTCATATTTTGACTTGACAAGTCGACTCGGCGGGATCGGAGGGTGTGTGCGACGATTTCTACAGGGGCACCTGCGGTCGACCTCGCATGTTTTTGGGAAGGTCGCGGTATCTGTTTGCATGGACTCCTTCTTCACGTGCGAGCTTGGTAGCGAGCTCAGCTATCTTGATTCTCGGCGGCTTTGCTGCGCACGATTGCTCATGAGGGTGGCATCACGGCCGGGTCGCTTCATGAACAAATGCAGCGCGCACACTCTAATGGCTAGTGGTCGGTGTGGCGCGTGCTCGATCATGGCTGCGGATAACTACGGACTCCTCGCGGTCGGGTTCGTGATCCGAGCTTCGATCGCGATTTACGCTCGATGTGATTTCATGCTCTTCTTGTGGCGAGGGCTGGGTAGGCTCGTCCCCTTTCATAAATGCGGATGGCGAAACTGCGATTTTCGGGTTCACCTCCGTATTGCTCGGAAGAAAGTGGCCCGTCTTGGTATGCGATGCTGTGTTGCTGTCTGTCGATTTGGTTCTCCATTATCTTCATGTGTTTGCCCATAATTTCGATTGGATTCTAAGCGTGTTATCCTGCGGCGATGGTATTGATGAGCAGATTACAGCATGCGACCGCCAATTCTGATTCGTCGAGTCATTTGTTGGTTGCTCATGACAAGCTGCTGCATCAACTCTTCTAGATTTGGCTTGCGGCTCTTGAATCACACCATTACGCGGTGAAACTGTTTGGAGGTTGTTGAAAATTATCGGGGTTGGCGTGTAGAAATTTGGATGATTCTTATTGTTCGAATTATGCGCTGATTTTCCCAAGATTCCTCGATTGATGTGGTGACGTTCTACATCTCAATCGACTCTTGAAAGTGAACTTCTTCGTGAGATCGTCATATTTTGAATCACTCTCAACGGCATTGCTTTGAACACTGTGTGTTCTCCGTTGGCCATTGATATTTGTTGGCAGCCATCTCTTCTAAAATAAAACTCGCCTCGTCTACTTGTCGGTTTAATAAACAGCCCCCGCCGGCGCATCTACCATACTCACAAATGCGCCATATCGATCCTTTGTAGAAGCTGTGTGATCTGTTGCTCCTTGGAGAACCCGTGTTGTGGACATCGTCTCGATAGACCTCTGAATCTCTCCCATTACCTCGAATAGCGATTCGTCGTGGTTTGGCAAAATGAGAGATTTCGACGATGATCTTAGCGCTTTCGCCCGGAAAATATTTCGAAAAAACTTCGCAAAGTTTCCCCAAGTGTCGATGCGATTCGGTCCAACTCTTGAACCAATCTTTCGCTTTGGCTACGCGATGAGAAACCGAACATGCGCATCGATCGTGTCTTGTGGCACCCCATTACATTTGATGGTGTCACAAATATCGAAAAATCTCGAGATCGCATTGGTCTTCGTGACTTCATACAAACTGCTACTCCTTGGACCATCTTGATCGGGGCGGTTTAGCCAAAATTGTTTGCATCTACGTGCGGGCCCTAACCCGCCTCCTTGGGCTGATTCGGTGGGAGGTCGGTACATGTGATTCGAGGTCTTTCCTGCGGGCGAGGACAATGATTCCCATATTCGCCATCGTACGCATCTGCAAAGTCGGCTAGCATCGTCACAGCACTTGCTGGGAGGAATGCCCGTTCTTTGGATTGGCTGCCATTGCGGACGATCTCTCTCTCGTCCTCTTCTCCTTTGAGAGCTTTCGATCTCGGGATCTAATAATACTTGAGGAGGTCCACGAGATCTTGTCTGCATAAACTACGAGAAAAGAGAATTTATCGACAAAATAAATAATAATATATATAACTTGAATTAATAAATCGAATCGTCAGTTATTCCTATGCAATCTTAACAATCCCTGACAAAGCGCCTAAAATTTGATCACTCCCTTTTCACCGTAAAGGCGTATATAGAAGGTAAGTCGAGTATCGTATCCAGGGTTTGTCTGAAAACACGAAGCTAGCTCAGCGATAATTGATATTATTGAAACACGAGATAAAGGATGAGAGGTTTTGGGGCTTGAATTTAATCCAAAGCAAAGATAACCATGCAAAATAAAATAAAGCAATAAAATCTCAAAAGATAACTATGAAGAAAGAGCTAACCCAAGGATGCACCAATCCTATCCACAACGATGTTTATCACCTTATTATTAACGTTTTAATCGAGACAAGATGGAAGATCACATATATAACCAACAACTTGATTCGACAATTGCGTGATTGATTACTAATTTTCCCTATCGCGATTCGTCTCTAGAGGAAAATAAGCAACTCGAATGGATCACTAAGAATATGCTTCCTACGATGTCTATCTCGAATTACGACTCAAGGCTTATTCGTATCATGCATTGAAGATCGATTGACAATTAATACGATTCGTCGTTAGCGGCAACTAGATATGCATCAAGATTGATCAAATCAACACATATAAATAAGCACCATGAATCATGAATCAATGCACGGAAGGTAAATAACAATAGCGGAATCACAACATATAGGATCGAATCATGCAAACCCTAGGATTAGAGCAATTTAGCTGAACATAATTAGCGGAATAAAAATACGATAAAACATAGAAAGCGGAAAATAAATATATAAAACCCGTGAGGAGAGGCGATACGAAGAACAATCGTTGGGTCAAATCCGGCGTCAGCGGGCGGAAAAAGATGGAATTCTTGAGACGACGTTCCAAGCGTAAACAATGCGAAGAACTAAACTAGAACAACGGAAAATCGATACTAAAATTAAACTAAATGAAGACTAAAGACTAAAATTTGTAAAATTGAGGAAAAACTGAATAAAAGAAGTGCGAGGGACGTGTGGGTTCATCTCGGCGCAAGGGCTCTTGCCTGTTATAGATAAGGTGAAAACCCTAATTTGCGTCTACCGCCTCTCGCCAGCGGCGGTCTCATGATCGCTAAGCGCGACCGCTTAAGACAGCAGCGTCTTACTCTCTTCACTCGTGGTGTACAGCCTCTTGCTTGGTTTCCTCGTTGGCGACTAGCGGTCGCTAGCCGTGGTCGCGCAAAATTGAGCAATGAGTTCTCGTGACGGGGCTTGCTCGCGTGCGAGATCATGATCCCATTGCCAGGCTCTCTTATGATGAAGCTATGATTTGGCTCGTGCTTCGTTCCTTGCGATTTTCAACCAGACCTACAAAACACCAAAATAACACCCAAGGCGGCATCTTCTAAAATGGATAAAATCATTAAGATCAGAACATAGCACTTTATTGATCTAAAACATCTTTAAATATCATGAATAAGCGTGAAATATGCGTTTATCAACGAACACGTTAGGGGACTTGGATTGCGCTTGATGGCACTTAGAAAGAAACTTTTGTATAAGTGGGAGAAGCAAAGTGATGGTTTTATTTGTAATAGCTAGTAGAGAGAGACATTGTATACTAAAAGTTTGCTTTAGTATAAGTGGAAATTGTTGGTTGTATCTTGAATGCGGTTTGGTTGACTTGTATACAATGTTTCGTGTTACCACTATTACAATCTCTATCTAAATTGATTACTAGATTGCATATATACGTGTCCCTTATCGTCTTATATAAGTTAGATCATACGATGTGTAGAAGATCATGAGAAGTACGTATGATTGGTCGAAACTTAATGAGATATAAAAGTTTCACCGGTGAAACAACTTGAGACGAGTTGTCGGTATGAGGCTGCGGTATAGATAAGTGACTTGACTTGGTTGCTTGTCATCTTTGATGCGTCTGCGGCGTATTGAAGGATCACGGTGAGATGAGATCTTCTATCGACCGTCGTGAAGAACACAGATCTCGGTGACTTACGATGATCTAAACCTCGATAAGGTATTAGGTGAGTATGAGTTCTTGACCATCACTTTGACTTGTTATGGGTGAGGGTTATATGTTCTAACTTGATATTCTCCACGTCTTGGGTGGTGGCGGTGCTTATATGTCATGCTAGTTATCGTATCAGTCACCGTTTCCATTTAGGATTATGGCGTCCTTGGGAGCTCAAAGGTTTATTGTATTAAACCCTGGGTTGAGTTAGCTCAAGTACAATAATAAGGTTGAGTGGTACTACTTAGGAATTAAAGATATTAATTATTTTAGCGATCGGAATGCTCTAAATAATTAATTGACGTGCGATATCTTAAATCTGAGGATTCGTAATGTCTAAGTGCAAGTCCGGCTCACCCGGTAATAAAGGGTAAGTCGACATTTATTCTCTAGTGGCATGAATAAATGTTTATAAATTAGTTTATGTTAGAAATTTGAACATAAGATAATTAATTTATTTGAGGCAGTCTTTATTCCTTGCATTTGTTCCACTGGTGGCCCGTCCGGGCCGTAACTCTTGATGAAATCGGCTCACTATCCCTCTAGCATGAGATTTGATCTTCTTTATCCATAAGGATATTATTATATTTATGGGATATGCATTGATCCTTTCACTGATGGGATTATGGTAATGCATTATAAATATAAGGTAAGAGATAAGATCAAGGTTAATCCTCAATTAATTGTGCATTATTTTCGTGAGCCTCAGAGGTGGGATTCTCGAAAATAGCTGGGGTTTGAGGGTGATTTCTTGTAGTATTCTCCATAGATCGTCCCGCTCGGCGTTGGAGATTGGGCGGCGGGGATCTGATCCGGAAGATCAAAAGCACGAGTCTCGATCCGTTCATCCGTTCATCCAGAAGCAGATTGAAGGTAAACACGAAAACTCCTCGTGTTGCAATTAATTATATAGGCGCGTACTGGGAATATAATCAATGTATGGTGAATTAAACATCGAAGATAGATCCTCGGGAGGGTTAAATCGATTTCCTAAAAGAAGTGTTGGAGCTAGTCCATTCGACTGTGTGGACTATGTCCACCTGAGCTCGTGGAGAATGCAGTATTTTATCACTTTCATTGGCGATTACTCAGTGCGGATACATATATAAGCCGCTTAAGTCAGATGCTTTGAGAAATTCAAAGAGTTTAAGGCGGAAGTGGAGGCGAAGCTTGGTAAGGTATCAATCAGCTGCGGTCGATCGCGGTGGCGAATACCTCGAGCGAGTTTATGGACTATTTGGTGCGATGTGGGATTACCTCCCAACTCACTACACGGGTACACCACAACAAAATGGTGTGTCGGCGAAGAAATAAGACTCTTTTAGAAATGGTTAGATCGATGATGAGTTATGGAACATTGCCTATTTAGTTACGGGGGTATGCACTTAGAAACATCGACATACTTGCTAAATCTAGTACCATCAAGTCGATCGAAAAGACCGCTTCGAGTTGTGGTTTGGGCGAGCTTTAGTTTAAACCACATAAGGATATGGGGCGATCCGGCATATGTCTTTGAACGAGAAGGGCGACAAGTTGGAGTCTAGATGCGAGCAAGGCTGTTTATTGGCTATCTAGAGGGCGAAGGTGGTTATTTCTATAGTCTAAGGATCGGAAGGTCGTTATTAGCACTAATGCCCGATTCTTAGAAGAGGATTATATGAAAACCATAAATCCAAAGTTGAAATCATTCTTGAGAATTGAAGATCATAAGTATTCCACCACCGATTAAGCGAAAGTGCGAGATGTCGTATACAGTGGGTGGGATCGACACCGATACTTCAAGAAGGTGAAGTGGGTGGGAGTTCCCTTTGGAGATAGAAGCCGTCAAGTGGCTCCTATCCGACAAGTTGTGAGATAGATAACCACAATTCTTGCGCCCGTTGCCATTGTGCCGGTGGTGCCTCGTCGTAGTGGGAGGTTGTTTGTCGACCCGGCGATTTATGTTAAATGGGTGAATCTTGGTTTAGTCGAGGAAGCGGCGGAGCAATAATCGACCATGGACATACGGTGAGGCGATCTGAACATTGATGCGAGATCATGGCACGCGCTATGGACTTTGAAATTGAGTCCATAACACTATGGATGTATGAAAAGACACCTCTACCGGATGGCGAGGAAGCCGTAGGTCGTAAGTGGGTATCTGAGAGGAAGAGATTAAGATGGAGAGGTTTCGGCTTTTAAAGCCGGGCTTATGGCGAAGGGTACACTTTCAGTTGAGGGCATCGATTTCGATGAGACCTTTTCGCTGTGATGCTCAAGTCCATCGAATTCTTACGGCCATAGCGACCCAGCGACACAGAGGTTTGGCAAATGGATGTGAAAACCGCTTTTCTAGCGGTTACCTTGAGGAAGGTAGAGACATTTATCTGTGACAACCCGAAGGTTATGTGGTGAAGGGTGAAGAGCATCTAGTATGGAAGCTTAAGAAGTCCATTTATGGGCTTAAGCAAGCCTCACGATCACGGAACTTACGCTTTGGCGAGGTGGTAAAGTCTATGGATTTACCTAGTTGCCTAGCGAGTTGTGTGTATCGTTTAGATGTCGAGGTGATATGGTATTTCTTACACTTTATGTAGATGACATTCTTCTAGTTGGCAACAATGTGAAGTAGTTATCGGGCGTAAAGTGTTGGTTATCGATCGAGTTTCAAATGAAAGACTTAGGAGATGCAGCGTACATTCTTGGGATCAAGGTTTACCGAGATCGCGAGAGGAAAATGTTGAGCTTATCTCGGGCGTCTTACATTGATCTTTGTGATTACTCGTTTTAGTATGCGAGACCGCGAGAAAGGATTGCTACCTTTCGGACATGGCGTTCCTTTATCTAAGGCGGTCACTATAGCGCAAAGGAGATAGAGGAAATGAGACAAGTTCATACGCTTCCGCGTGGGAAGTCTCATGTACACAATCTTTATGTCTGAGACCGATATCTGCTATCACGGTGAGCATAGTAGCTGATATCGATCTAACCACAGACAAGCTCATTGAATTGCGGTAAAGCATATACTCAAATCTGGGAAAGGACTCGAGATTATAAGCTAGTTTACCATGCGAGATAGTCTAATGCCTTTGGGTTATTCGGACTCGGATTTCCAAGTGACCGTGATGAGAAAAAGTCTACCTCGGTATGTGTTTACCTTGGGAGGTGGAGCCGTATCTGGCGGAGTCTGGCAGCGATGCATTGCGGACTCTACCATGGAAGCGAATATGTAGCTGCTTGGAGGTTGCTAAGGAGGTTTGTATGGTTCGAGAACTACCTCATGGATCTAGGTGTGGTACGGTTTGCCCAAGAGTATCATAGTTTCTTGTGATAACTTCGGTGCGATGGCAAACTCGAAGGAACCACGGACCCATAAAGCGACCAAACACATAGAGGAAAGTACCATATCATGAGAAATCGTTAGGCGAGGGACATCTTGATCGAAAAGATTGATCTGACGGATAACTAGCGGATCCATTCACGAAGAACTAAGTAAAAGTCTCGAAGTTCACATTCGAGGACTTGGATTGCGCATGATGGCACCCAGCTTAGAGAAAACTTTTGTATAAGTGGGAGAAACAAAATGATGGTTTTGGTTTATAATAGCTAGTTTGTAATAGCTAGTAGAGACACATTGTATACTAAAGTTTGCTTTAGTATAAGTGGGAGATTGTTGGTTGTATCTTGAATGCGGTTTTGGTTGAGCTTGTATACAATGTTTCTGTTACCACTATTACAATCTCTATCTGAATTGATTACTTGAATGGATATATCTATGTCCATTATCTCATATATAAGTTAGATCATCGGTGTGTGAAGATCACGCGAAGTCGTATGATTGGTCGAAACTAATGAGATATAAAAGTATCACGGTGAGACAACTTGAGGGCGAGTTGTCGGTATAGACTACTTGGTATAGATGAAGTGACTTGACTTGGTTGCTTGTCTATCTTTGATGCGTCTCGGCGTATTGATGGATCTGAGTGAGATGAGTTCTTCTATCGACCGTCGTGAAGAACCTAGATCTCGGAGACTTACATTGATCTAAACCTCGATAAGGTATTAGGTGAGTATGAGTTCTTGACCATCACTTTGACTTGCTATGGGTGAGGATTACATGAGATAACCAGATTCTACGCATCTTGGGTGGTGGCGATCTTGTATGTTATCTAGTTATCGTATCAGTCACCGTATCCGTTTAGGATGATGGCGTCCTTAAGGAGCTCAAAGGTTTATTGTACTAAACCACAGGTTGAGTTATCTCAAGTACAATAATAAGGTTGAGTGTTACTAATTAAGGAATTAAAGATATTAATTATTTTAAGCGATCGAGCAGCGTAAATAATTAATGGACATCTGATATCTTAAATACGGGTATTGGTAAAGTCTAAGTGCAAGCCCGACTCAACCCGGTAATAAAGGGTAATCGACATTTATTCTCTAGTGGTATGAATGAATGTTTATGAATTAATTTATGTTAAAATTTGAACATAAGATAATTAATTTATTTGAGGCCCATCTTTATTCCTTGCATTTGATCCTGGTGGCCCGTCGAGCTGTAGCTAAGGTGATTTTAAGCCCGTCTCTCTCGGTCCTCTTGAGACTCGACTTGATCTCTCTATCCTAAAGGATATTATTATATTTATTAGATATGCATAAATCCTATCTAGATAGGATTTGGGAGTGCGATATAAATATAAGGTGAGAGAAAATCAAGGTTAATCCTTACTCCATATTTTGAGATTTACTATAGTATAATAGTGAGAATTTTCGAAAATTGAGTGAGAAGAAAGAGGGTGATTTTCTATAGCATTCTCCATAGGCGTCCTCACTCGACATTGGAGATTAGGCGGCGGGATCGATCCGGAAGATCAAAGCACGAGTCTTGATCCGTTCATCCCAAACGATTCACGGGTAAAACGAGAAAACTCTACGTGTTGCGATTAATTATATAGGTGCATCTGGGCATATAATCAATGTATTGTGAATTAAACATCCAAGATAGATCCTCGGGAGGGTTAAAATCATATTTCCTACATTGATCTGCTCGGCGTCGTCGATCTATGATAACATCACCAAAGGGCGATAGAATGTGAATAAATCTTAGCCATACCTACTCGAATTAAGCATCGAGGATGGAAACTTGAAATCTGAGATCGATTCATCCTAACATCATTCACCCATATATGGATAATCAACGAAATATTCTCAAGATAAATAGAAGTCGATCCCAAAGATCCAAACTAAATGGTGTAACACCACAAAGGTCTTAATTGAGCGAAGTTTTGAGAGCTCAAACTAAGAATATGACAAAACGAGTGTACGCAGCGGAAATAAACATAATACATGTGTGAAGACACGTATAACTCTGACATTCTCAAAATAAGATAAAATCTTCGCTCGGCACTCCATCTTCAACTTCACGTCTCAACCTGCACATTTAGAAATATATGCAGGGCTGAGTACAGAGTACTCAGTGAACACGTGCCAAAGCAAATACACACATATATACTTTGCAAAAATTGTCATGCCTCCTTATCAGTAACGTAAGAGGGTTTTATCTTAAAAAGGCCCAAGCTTACTAAATTCTTTGTGATCTAAAAGTTCGATTGTAGTCTAAGTTCTTTGTAATCAATTCTATACGTAATTTTTTGTTCATGAAGGTGGCCCCTTGCGAACAATATCGATTATAACGGAAAGTGGGTCACCTCTCCGTACACAATGACGACCCGTTAAGCTCGCGGACTCACGATCGTTAGGCGTACACTAGCCTGGCGAGATAGCTATCAGCGCTCGGGACCAATTCGATTATCATATAATTGTAAAGCCAACACATATAGATTTCATACATAAATCTCAAAATATTCTTGACGAGACAAAACTTGAAAGATTTTCAATTCATAACTTTTGAAAGGAAATCATTGTTTAACATAGTATTAGCTTTATTCATACGTAAGAAAGCTCACCTGATTGCAGTCTTAAATAGGTCTGACGTCTCTTGGCACAGCTCTTCCGTTACTCCTCCGCTGGACCTTCATCGAAGATTAGAGGGTAATGAGATGTCTAATTTAACGAGATTCATGACAAAAGCTTGTTTAAGTTTTGTTTTGTTGTTCGATCTTGATCTTAGTCGATTAAGTTAGATTGCTCTTGGAACTTAGTTATTTAGCGCTTGTGGTGAATGGGTTCTCTTCTTTAGAAGATTTAAATTGCTTAGTTAGAGTCGGCGTTAGAGGTGGTCTAGTTTTACTAACGTTATGAAAGAGGTCTTGATCGGCGTGGTGACAAGATGCGAACCGAAATTTCGGCATGACCTATTCGTAAGTAGGTCATCATCTCAAATTCGACGCGCGAGATTTCAACGCGAGAATTCGAACGTCGAACACTCTTGATTAGGCCGACAAGGCCTAATCACTTCCCTCACCTCTCAATCCCAACAATCTAGATGCATACATGATATCAATCGTCTAACGTAATCAACGAAATTCTTAACTAATTTGAATAATCAAGGTCTAAGTGACTTAAGTAATTTAAGTTCAATTACCTTGGTTAATTAATTAAGTCTATGTGACTTAATTAATTAAAGTCCACCTAACTCAATTAGGATCAAAGGAAATTTGATTACTTAAGATCCGCCCAATTTAATTAGTCAAAGTTTAATCTATCTAATTAATTAGAGTTCTTCTAATTAATTAATAAGGTTCAACTAATTTAATTAATTAAAGTCCAGCGCTTTAATTAATTATGGCCTAAATAATTTAATTACTTGAGGTCGATCTATCTTTAATTGATCGAGCCCAAATGACTTGGTGGTGAGACCTAATTAAATTAATTAATTAATTAAGACCCATGCTCTTAATTAATTAAAGTTCTCCAAGCTAATTAATTAAGTTTAAGTAACTTAACTAATTAATTGAAGTCTAGCTCAATTAGTTATTAAGGTCCATCTAAATTAATCAATTAAGTTTAAGTAACTTAATTAATTAATGTCTAATTATAAATAATTAAAGCTTATCAACTTTATTTAATTAAAGTTGATCTAAATAATTTCTTAAGTCCAAATGATTTAATTAATTAAAGCCCAACTTTAATTAATTAAGGTTCAATTAAATCTTGGTAGTCAAATTCTCTTTAACTTAAGTCGACACAATTAACTAGAGGCCCGTATCACAGAAGCTCGTCCCTAAAAAATAATTGGTCCGACCGATTAATAAATCGTGACGATGATTTCACCCGGTCGAGTAAATCCTCTTGGTCAACTATTTATTGGATCACAATTTGGGCTAACTATTTAATCACTTAATTCGCCCAACAGCAATTAACTCTCGGCCCATCTGATTATTCTTAATCTCGGCCCAACTCCTTGTTCAACCCAAATAAAATAAAAATACAAGGCCCACTATTTTGTTAACACTTTCAGCCCAAATTAAATAAAACAAGGCCCAACCCAAACCCACTACTAAATCTACACACACCCCACCACATTCCGAACCCTCTCCCATCTCGTGGCCAAGCACCCACAGCCACTTCTTCACGGCGCCACCGCTGTCGTCGGCCAATGCCGTCTCCTCGCCGTGTCGATGCTCTCTCACTCACATAAGATTCACGCCGCCTCTCTCTCCCTCTCATTCCAGCGGTGCTGTCGCGGCGCTTCACTGGCCGTCCGCCGCCCGCATCACGTCGTCGCCCGAGTCACATCGCCGCCATCGCTCGGACATCTCTCTCTCGTGCGTGGTCGGTCCAGCCAGCTGCTGTGCGGACGAAGGGCCGTTGTCGTCTCCGTCCTGCCGCTTCCTCTCTCGCACCTCCTTCGCGCTCTCTCCCCTTACCGTCACGCCACGCCAGCCGCCGTCGACGCCACCACTGCACGGCCATCTCCGCGAAAGAACAGAGGAGGGGAAATAGAGACGGGCATTTCATGGGATAGGCATAGCCGTCCATTTTTAGTTTTCAGTTGGTTTGTTACCGTTCCTCATTTAAAGATTGAGTATGCATATCTAACATTTTTAACTTGTACTAATACAGAAGAAAATGTATACATGACAAATGGTTTGAAGCTTACCTTGATGAAGGATTTTTGTTGTGTATGGTTCCTTTTCTGTTCGTGTATGCCTTCCCTTTTGTTTTATTTTCCTCAGTTTGTTGTGATGGTTGGGAGTGTGAAGGTGTGAGAGTTTGAAAGAGAGAGCTGTGAGTGAAATAGGAATGCAGTGTTGTGCTTTGAAAATGGAGAGTGTATAAGGATGAAAGCCTGGAGTTGATTAAGGAAAAATGTCGTATGTTGGTGTACCTCTGCAGGAGATTACTGTGTGCTGCAGGAGTTGGGGGGTATGAGAGATTCAAATTTGATTCATGTTGCAGAACATGAATGCAGTTGCGAAGGAGATACATGACCGGTTGCAGAGGGAGATACATGAGAGATATGAGGTACTAGAAGTTAAAATGGATATAAGGTCAACTTTCCATTTTCGGTAATTTTAGATATCGTGAATAATTATGATTACGACTTTTCACTCGTTTTATTCTAACGGGAATCGATGATCGTCACACACATTCATAATCCGATTTATCGAATCCGATCATACTACGTTATCGTTTGATTATCAACCGATAAATTTTCTCGTTTATTCATTAAAAGAAAGATTTAACAACAACTCGGACTAAATTCTTTGTTAATATTAAAGGAATTTTCGTTAACTACGATTTTATTTTACGGGGTATTACATTCTATCCCCCTTAAGAAAATTTCGTCCCGAAATTTAAATACCTTGTGCAAAAAGGTAAGGGTATCTCTCCTTCATGGTATCCTCGAGCTCCCACGTAGCTTCATCTTGTCCATGGTGCCTCCACAGAACTTTTACTGATGTGATTGACTTATTTCTGAGTTATTGTACTTTTCGATCGAGGATTGCCTCAGGTCCTTCTTCATAGCTCAAATCTGGATTGAGGGTTACTTCTCCTTGGTGAATTACGTGTTTTGGATCAAACACGTATTTTCTCGATTGTGATATGTGGAAAACGTTGTGGATGTTTCCAAACTTCGGCGGAGAGCTAGTCGTGAGCTCTTGGGCCTATCCTTTCCAAAATTTGATCTGACCCTACAAATCGTGGTCTCAATTTGCCTTGACACCAAATCTTAGTATTCGCTTTTGAGGGGATACTTTTAAAGACCTTATCTCCCACCTCGAAATTTAATTTGGATCGGCGAGTATCCGCGTATGACTTTTACTGTCTTGGGCCTCCTTGATTCTCCATCGATTTGTCGGACGATCTCAATCATTTCATTGACCGCATCGGGTCTAGCATTTTCTCTCTCCCACTTCATCCAGGTAGAGTGGTGATCGCACTTCTTCCGTATAGTGCCTCAAATGGTGCCATCTCGATGAGTCGTCAGTAGCATTGTTGTAGGTGAATTCGATAGCGGTATGCTCCCGCCGACTTCCACCTATCAACACGACGTTCTCAACATGTCTTCCGAGTTTGAATAGTCCTCTCCACCGCCCATCCGTTTGGGGTGAAAGGCGGTGCTAAAATTCACCTGGTTACGAGTTCCTTTGTAAGCTCATCCGAACCTTGATGTGAATTTGAATCTCGATCCGGCGTGATTGATATTGGTATACCGGAGGCGTACAATCTCTGGATATAAATGCGGGCTAGCTTGTCCATTCCATGGTGATTGAGATCGGTAAGAAATGAGCGCATTTAGTGGGGCGATCACTATCACCCGAGATAGCGGTGTTCCTCTCTTTGACTTTGGTAACCCGTTACAAAGTCCATTGTAATGCTCACTTCCTCTGGACTCTCCAGGGTTGTAACTTCCGTCGGTCATTGATGTAAGGCCTTGACTTGTTGACAATGAAGCGATATCCTTTTTCATACCGTCCCACCAGAATCTTTTCTTCAAATCTTGGTACATCTTTGTACTTCCAAGGTGGGCGGTATAAGGGGTTTCATGAGCTTCACTCATGATTTCGTTTCTAAGTTCCTCATCGCGGGGAACGCACAATCGTCCTTCGAACATGATGGCATTAGCTGGCGCCTCCTGATACCTCCCAGGGTTGTTTGTCCGTATTCTCAGCCGAATTTTCTCAAGTTCATCATCCTTTCTTTGCGAGCTAATGAGATGCTCTCTCAGGTCAGGCTTTGCAACCAAAGTAGCAACAATCTCATCCACTGACTTTGGTGGTTACACCACTTCTAAATTCATCATTTGGAATTCTTGTATGAGTCTTTCCTCTTGAGTAAGAAGAAATCCCAACTTGGAATGAGTCTTACGACTTAAGGCATCAGCTACTACATTAACTTTGTCTGGGTGATAGTTTATACCACAATCGTAATCTTTCACCAATTCCAACCATCTCCTTTGTCTCATGTTAAGGTCCTACATTCAAAAAGTGCTTGAGACTCTTGTGATCTGTGTAGATTTCACACCGAACTCCATAGAGGTGGTGTCTCCAAATCTTTAAGGCATGCACTACAACAGCCAATTCTAGATCATGGGTAGGATAATTCAACTCGTGTGGTCTGAGTTGTCGTGAGGCATAATTTATCACCTTCCCTCTTGCATGAGTACACAGCCTAGTCCATTCTTGGGCGCATCCAGTATAAATCATGTACTCCTTGTCTGCTGTCGGGACAACTAGTACTGGTGCTGTGGTTAACTTCTCATTGAGTTCCTAGAAATTCTTCTCGAACTCATCTGTCCATGCATATTTGATTCCCTTTCTAAGCAATTGCGTCATCGGTCTCGCTATCTTAGAGAATCCTTCAATGAATCTCCGATAATAACCTGCTAATCCCAAGAAACTCCTGATCTCATTTGGATTAGTAGGAGATTTCCAATCGTGCACTGCTTGCACTTTAGCGGGATCCACCTTAATCCCTTCTGACGACACAATGTGTCCAAGAAATGTGACCTCGCTGAGCCAAAATTCACACTTGCTGAATTTGGCATATAGCTTCTCTGTTCATAGGGTTTCTAGGACGACCTCAAGGTGTATTTTGTGTTCCTTTTCATCATGGGAGTAGATGAGGACATCATCTATGAAAACTAAGACGAACTTGTCTAAGTACGGGTGAAACACCCTATTCACGAGGTCCATGAACACCGCTGGAGCGTTTGTCAATCCAAATGGTACAACTACGAATTCGTAGTGCCCATATCTAGTTCGGAAAGTTGTCTTGGGTACATCTGCTGGTCTAATCTTCAACTGGTGGTACCCAGACTTCAGATCCATCTTCAAAAATACACTGGCTCCCTTCAGCTGATCAAATAAATCATCTATCCTTGGTAGAGGATATTTATTTTTTAGTGTTAGCTTATTCGATTCCCGATAGTCTATACACATTCTTAGTGTTCCATCCTTTTCTTTCTGAACAACAGGGGCTCCCGGAGGCGCTGTGCGATGAAACCAAGGTCCGGATGTTCTGGGCTGATCTTGAGTTCTCCCAACTCATGGGGCCATTCTATATGGTGCTTTTGATCGAGGCTGATCGGCTCCGGATCAATAGTGAATTCTAATTGTCTATCTGGCGGGGTCGGCGGATCATCTGGGAACACGTCTTGGTAGTCTCGCACTACCTTCACGTCGTCTATCTTTCTCTCAACTTCGGTTTCTCCGGTCAGGTAGACTAGGTAAGTTGGATAGCCCTTTTTCAGCATTGTCGTTGCCTGAAGGGCAGAAATGATTGTCTTTCTTCCGCCCATGCTGATCCCATGAAAGTTTGTTGGTTCCTTTCCCGGGGGTTGGAAAGAAATTTATCTTTCGTTGCACAGTATGGTAGCATAGTTCTCAGCTAGCCAATCCATTCCCAAAATTATGTCTATGTCTTTCATCTTCATGATTCTTAAGTTATGGGCTGTGAGCTTAGATTCTCCGAGTTCCAATTCTAAGTTTGAGCAAGAGTGAGAGTTCTCTATCTCTCCTCCTATGGGTGAGACTACCCTCATCCTAGGTTTAGCCTGTTCTATTGTGACTCCTAAGGCATCTACGCAGGCACTAGATATGAATGAATGCGAAGCACCCGTATCAAACAGAATTATAACCGATACGTTAAGGAGATCGCCCATACCTGCCAGGTTGCCCTGGTTCTTCTCACCGATACGTTAAGGAGATCGCCCATACCTGCCAGGTTGCCCTGGTTCTTCTCAGGCTATTTCTGCCTCAGTGCATATGCCTTTGTTATTTCGTTGCCTCTCTCCTGTTGTTGTTGTTGTTGTGTGATTGCTCACGAAAGGCATTGGAAGGTTGGGGTTGCCCTTGAATTGCTTGCATTGTGGCATCTGGGCTGGTGGGTTGGGTCTCGTACCCATCCCTGCACGCTTCTTCGGACATTGGTTGGCATAATGGCCTTCGGCCACAAGTGAAGCAGCATCACCTTGACCTTGCTGATTCCATCATGCACTCTCTTGCACTTTGGGCGGTGGTGTCTTTGATAGTTCCCTCAGCCTTGGTTGGGAGCTACTCGCTTCGAATCTGTTCTTTGGAAAGGTCGACCCCGCCACGGTTTCCTTCTGACTTTCTCTAAAATTCAGGCGAGTGCGTGGGGTCTTTGGGTGGGGATCGTCGGTGGCTTGTCCCTTGGCATTACCCCTTCGATGTCTAGGGCTCTGCTGAGGGACTCAGTATAGGATAATCCCCCATAGCTCGCCGGCGGCATCCTAATCTCGTGCCTCAGACTGGCACAAAATTTCTCCGCCATTTTCTCGTCGGTATCCACTGTTGGGGGCATATCTCGACATATCACGAGAATACCACAGTATACATCCTTTGTCATTCTTCCACTTTGGGTTATAGAACTCGGCCTCCTTCTTCTTTCGGTAGCTTTTGGGGACGTATTTATCGTACATCCCGTCTTAAATTTTTCCCAGCGAACTCCCCATCGCTCGTGATCATTGTTTTCTCCGTGCTTCCCACCGAAGTCGCAGACCGGTTAGTTGGAAGGTCACGCGGTCGACGTTCTTAAATACATGTGGCGTAGGAAATTGAATATCGCTCCATCGCCCTTATCCAAGTCTACGCTCAGGTGGGTCTCATAGCCCGTTAAAAGCAGTGGGTTTGGCGCGAAATAACTCCTCGATTCTGCGTTCGGGAGTGGGGTGTCGCTCTTCTTACCATATAGTGCTTCATAAGGGCCATATTGATCGTAGCTTAGTAATTGTTATTATAGGCGAATTCGATCAATGGTAAATCTGTTCCCATTGATCTCCCGTGCCGAGCACCACCGTTCGGAGCATATCTTCTAACATTTGAATCGTTCTCTCAGTTTGACCATCTGTTTGGGGATGAAAGGCAGTACTAAAATTTAATCTAGTACCCAATTCTTTTTGAAAAGTCGTCCAAAACCGAGAGGTGAATTTGGTATCGCGATCAAATGTAATTGATATCGGCACTCCATGTAAACGAACGATTTCTCGAACATAAATTTGTGCCAACTTATCAGCTCCGTATGTCACTGGAATTGGAATGAAATGAGCACTCTTGGTTAATCGATCAATGATTACCCAGATAGCAGTGTTCCCTCGTCTTGACTTGGGTAATCCAGTGACAAAATCCATCGCAATGTGATCCTATTTCCATTCAGGCACTTCTAAAGGTTGTAACTTTCCGTATGGTCTCTAATGCAACACCTTCACCTGCTGGCATGCTAGACATCGTTCGACATATGATGTGATTTCTTGTTTCATTCTTGTCCACACGAATTTCTGTTTAAGGTCTTGATACATCTTCGTGCTTCCAGGATGCGCGGCATACGGAACATTATGAGCTTCGCTCATAATTTCGTTCTTCAACTTGTCATCATTAGGCACACAGATTCGATTGCCGAACATAATCGCATTGTCTTACGCTTCATGATATCCGGGAAGATTCCCTAATCTAATTCTTGCTCGCATTGCTTCCAGTTGTGCATCTCGTCGTTGTGCTTGATTATTCGGGCTCTCAAATGGGAGTACCATTAATGCCGCTACTATGTCTTGGGTGGTTTGGGAGGTAGCACCACTCAAGCTTCGTTCTTCGAGTTCCCCGGTAATTCTTCATGTTACGTCAAAATAATTCCTAATCTTTCACGATTTTTCTGCTTAAAGCGTCGTGACGACGTTAACCTTTCTGGATGATATTTGATCTCGCAATCATAATCTTTAACCAACTCGAGCCATCTTCGTTGTCGCATATTTAAACCTTTTTGCTCGAAGAAGTACTTCAAACTCTTGTGATCCGTGAAAATTTCACTTCTTGATCCATATAAGTAATGCCTCCAGATTTTCAATGCATGGACTACAGCTGCGAGCTCCAAATCATGAGTAGGATAGTTATGTTCATGAAGTTTCAATTGCCGCGAAGCATACGCGATAACCTTTTCCTATTGCATCAGAACACATCCAATTTCGTTTCGAGATGCATCAGTATAAATGATGTATTCTTTCTCTGGATCAGGTATGGTCAATATGGGAGCAGTGGTTAGTCTATCTTTCAATTCTTGAAAACTATCTTCGCATTCTTGGGTCCACTGAAATTTCACTCCATTTTTCAACAGTTGTGTCATTGGCCTGGCAATTTTGGAAAATCCTTCAATAAATCTTCTATAGTAGCTGGCCAATCCTAGAAAACTTCAAATTTCATTTGGTGTTGTGGGTGGTTTCCATTCTTGTACCGCTTGGACTTTTGCCGGATCAACCTTTATACCTTCTGCTGCAACTATATGTCCAAGAAAATTTACTTCATTCAGCCAAAATTCACACTTGCTAAATTTAGCATATAACCTTTCGATCCTCAACTTTTCCAATACCAATCGCAAGTGTGTTTCATGCTCTGGATCACTTGGAGAATATATTAATATATCATCGATAAACACCAATACAAACTTATCAAGATATTCATGGAAAACACGATTCATAATATCCATAAAGACTGCTGGAGCATTGGTTAATCCAAATGGCATCACTACAAACTCGTAGTGTCCATATCTGGTTCAAAATGCAGTCTTGGGTATGTCCCCGGGTTTGATTTTCACTTGATGATAACCCGACCTTAAATCAATTTTTGAAAATACCCTTGCTCCTCTCAGTTGATCAAATAAATCATCTATCCAAGGTAGTGGATACTTATTTTTCAATGTTACCTTGTTCAATTCACGATAATCAATACACATTCTCAGTGTACCATCTTTCTTTTTGACAAATAAGACAGGCGCTCCCCAAGGCGATGCACTTGGTCGAATGAATCCTAGGTCCAAAAGTTCTTGTAATTGAATATTTAACTCTTGCAGTTCTTTTGGAGCCATTCGATAAGGTACTTTTGAAATCAACGCTGACCCTGGTTCTAGATCGATAACGAAATCGATGGTCGATTTGGGTAACCACAGCAATTTTTAAGGAATACATCTTTACATTCTCTCTGGCTGCGCGTCTTATATTTTTCTTTCTTACTTACTTTCATCATTCAAGTACGAGATAAGCATGATTCTCTTCACCTCTCAACAATTTTTACGCTTGCAAGCGAAATTACAGAACATAACCTTCTCTCATCTATCCCGTAGAAATAGGTGGGTTCTTTTCACGGAGGTTGAAACGCTATCTCCCTTTGCTCGCACCGAATTGTGGTGAAATTTTTAGTCAACCAATCCATGCCTAGAATAATATCTATATCCCACATGCATAGAAGGCGTAAAGACTCACTTTCAACTTAAGTGGTCTAGCTCGAACTCTAAGTTGGGACATATCGATCACCACTGACCGCCCACCTATCGGAGTAACCACTTTAAAACCTACTTCAGCTCGTTCTACAGGACGCTTAAGATTATCCACACATGCAGTTGAAATGAAAGAGTGCGAAGCTCCCGTATCAAATAAAACTATAACAGGTACATCTTATAACTGAGCCATACCTGTTAAATTGCCTGAAGTTTTCTCTGGTTGTTTCTGTTTGATCGCATATGCTTTTTGATGTTGAGGTTGAAGTTAAAGAGATTGGGGCAGCGTCTGTTGAGTAGAAGTTTCTGGATTTGAAGTCACTTGTGGAGGATGAAGTTGATAACGTGGCTGTTGTGGATAACCAGTCATTGCTTTTATTGTTTGGACTGGTCGGAACGACTTTACTCTCTCTCCTCTCCCAATCGCATTCTGTCTATACGGACAAGCAGAGGCAAAATAACCGAACTGTCCGCACGTGTAACAGGTGTTGCTTCCGCTTCTGCATATGCCAAAGTGTGGGCGGTTACATTGAGGACACATGGGCGGCCTCATCTAGTTCGAAGGAAGGAATGTTGGTCCAGGTACCGATGGTCGAAATGATCTCGATACCGTAGGTCCTTGCCTCTGAAAAGGCTTCTTGCTTGGAAATCCTTTGGTTTCCCACTTCCTTTTTCCATTATACCTTTGTTCCATTTGAGAAGGTTTCGATGAAACTAGACTTTGGGGTACACCTGCATTCGATTCAATCGTAGTCTTCTCTGACTGTATTTCCATTTACATGTCTAGCGCACGATTAAGGGTTTCAGCATAGGACATAGGTGGCTGAGCAGCCAGAATGATCCGAATTTCAGGTCGTAGTCCGGAACGGAACATCTCTGCCATCTTCTCGTCGGTTTCCACTTTATACGGTGCATATCGGGATAACGTGCAAAATTCTCGATCATATTCCGTCACGCTCTTGCTTCCTTGCTTTAGGTTCATGAACTCGATTTCTTTCATTTTCGATAACCCCGGAATAAATTTGGCATCTGATTCTTCGAAGCGATCCCATGTGAAATTCGCCAATAGTTACGGGGTGAGGGTTTTCTGCCTAGCCTCCCATCAGAAATCCGCAGGTCCTTTCATCAGAAAATTTATGCACTACAAACATTCATGATCATTACATTCCAAAAACTTAAATATTCGTTCTACAGTGCGTACCCATTCTTCGGCATCAGCGGGACTACCAGCCCTTGTGAAATTGGGTGGATTTTGACGAAGAAAAAGTTCTGCTATTTTCCGATTTGGGTGAGAAGGTTCACGATCAGGAAAATTTTGAGGAGTGGCTTCACTTCCTCTTTCTTCCAAGTTTGGGTTTCTTATTCTAGGAGGTATACCGATACAAAAGAAGAATATTATTTCCACAACAATTGATAAGATATCAAAACAAAGGAAATAGATTTCAAATTATAACAAAATGCAATCATCACAAGAATTTAAAGACAAAATTATTTAATTACAACAAGGATAATAAACATTTTATAATTTACAGGAAAATTACCTCATTGAAGACTTTTTACAAAACAGGTTAGTTTCATTGTTATTGGTGGTAGTTCGCCTCCTTCCTATCTAACTATCTAACTAGTTTAACTCATTTCCTTAACCATCTATGTCTTCTTCGGGGTCCTCTTCTGGATCTTCTTCCTCTTCTTCGGGAGCATGAGAGTGGTCAGCGGATGAGCAAGCGGGCTTCCCCGGTAAAAGAAGGGATGGATCAGACAAAGACTGCATCTCATTAATAGATAAAGGCCGTAAACTAGAAGTACCAGTGGATGGTTGATGTTCAAATTCATAAATTACATCGTGGTCAAGGCTAATGTAATTTATGGAAGATGAGATAAAGGAAGCGAAGGGGTCTTTAATACAAAAGGTTGGTCATATAGATCGATTCAGTGAAGTCCTTGAGACTCGATTGGAAAGAGATATCATCATCATAATATAACTCATATGTAGGACTAGATACAACAATCTCTTGAGATTCGTGTTCAATTTCCTTACTTTTGGATCTAGAATATCGAGATAAAATTTGATGGTGATGGGATGAATCGATCAAAGGGCGGTATGGTGCGAATGGGGATCTCCTACCGTCCTATCTTGATTTTGATAAGATTTACAAATTGATCGAGGTTACAGTGATTACGCACTCCATATCGGGATGTACATAATCAAAGCAATTTCGGATGCTCATCCCCCTTGGGAAGGAGGTAATGCTTGTACTATTTGGAGCAGCCCATCTAGCTCGATCCTCCCACACCTCATAACCGACTTTCACATCATCATGTCTTGATTGAGAAAGAACGGCATGTCGCTTCTTCTCTCATTTAAAGGAGAAGAACCTATCAACACCGCCTAATCCGACGGCCTATTATCGACATTCTTTCGAGCGGTAACCTTCTTCCTTGCCATCCTATAATCAAATATAACTTATATGCGGATCAAAACAATCATATATCACTTATGTTCATACATGCTACATTTGATAATTCACCATACTAAGAACTATTTTTAATATATGCATACATATTCACTTTTACACATAATTCACAATTTACTTTACGGTTTGGTGAAGAGATGGTGGGCAGCTGAGCTCTTATTAATAATTTAAGATTTACAAGAAAAGGTTGGCTCGAAAAAAAAATTCACGGGACCGGAGCGAACAAGCGCTCTGATACCACTCTGTCACGACCCGATTAATTAATTAGATGATTAACTAACTAATCGGTGTGATTGGTTAAGACATTAAAATTTGTGGACAAATGAGCAGGTTTAAGTGAAATAAAATTTTTCGACAAGCGGCGGCATAACCCCGAAATATGGATAAGCCAACTGCGCTCGACAAGAATAACCAACAACAGTAATAATTACAAATGAGGTCTGACCTCCACAATATGTACATAGACATTTTCAAAATATTTACAAAGTTTCTCAAAAGTACGATTTCAAGTTTCCAAAGTCAATGGAAGAAGCGAGGAAATGTCGTGTGTGGAGACATGACATTCGGGCACAAAATTCAAACAAGCGAAAATAAGAACAACTATCGAGCTCGGTTCAAAGCCCATGCCTCTTCCACTCTCAACCAAAGATCAAATAGAAAATACTTTGCGGTGTGAGTACGGAAGTACTCGATGGGTAATTTCAAAATATAACTTTCAAAACTTATAACTTTCAATTTAAGTAAACATTGAGAAAAACAACTTGAATAATTATTTCATAAGAAGCTTTCATTTTATATCACCACACTTTCATTTTGAAACATACCGGCATCACATACCGAGTTGGTCGGAAGGATCTCAACTACGGTCATACCTATCTCGTCATTCGATAATGGAAGTAAGCCTCCCAATACCATGGCCGACTACATTTGCAAGCTCACGACCATAAACATGTGCCTGAGACATAATATTTTCCTACCGTAGATAGGTAATTAGTCATACCCACAATGTGGTAAAACATTCATTTTCAACATATTCATAATGTGGTGATTGAAAATATTTCATGATAGTAATAAGTTCAAAGCATATCATTAACTTTGCTCAAAATAATTTGCAAAGAATTACCCACCTCGCAACGGCTATTCCAACAAATTTGCTTCCTCGTCTTTCACTTCCCGAATACCCTTGCTCGTTCCTTGTAAAATAAGATTATTATAGAATTTAGCAAACTTCATTACTCATTGAAACATATTATCACTAAATCTTAGTTTTAACTAATCTAAAATTAGATTAAACTTATTTCATCACTTTATAACTTATTCCTTAATAACTTAATTATTAATTAACTATATAACATGCTATGATCAAAGAAGTTAATCAACTTCAAGTTACCACAGTTCACTTGTTTATCATAACTCTATTACTTAATTTCTCTTAACGTCTTATTAATAACAATTTCTACCGAAATTTCGGCAGAGTAACGTTTATAATATGAATAGCCCAATTAATCCAAACTCATCCAATTTCATCCCAAACTCCTCAATATCATCACCATATACTTAAATATGCATTTAGGAACTTAAAACAAGATTAAATTCATTCATTTACACTTTAATCGCCTAATGCCCTTCAATTACATATATAGAAAATTTCAATAGTTTTACCATCTAAAATTCATTTAATATCAATTATCTCATAATTATACTCATTTAACATCAATGATCATTAATCCATGATCACTTCAATTCTTAACCAAATTCATCACATAAAATCATAACTTTATACTAAACTTTAATTTTTCATCTTTTAATGTATATGTTCAATAATTCCTATAAATTCAACTTAAGCATTATTTTTATCATAGATCTCAAAAATCATATCAAATACATCAAATAAAATCAAGAAAACAAAGTTCAAAGTTTCCCCTTTATTTTCAAAAATTAGGGCCTTATTCATATACATGAATTAAATTCTTATAAATTCACATTAAGCATTATTTATATCCTAAAGCATAAATATCATGTCAAATAGATCAAATAAAATCAAAATCCTTAAGTTCCTATCACTCATTATTTTCGAAATTTTTGAAAATTAAGCAAACATGGTTTAATTTTTTATTTCTTTGATCATATAATGTTTATTTCTATTCCTAAACATGTATTTAAACTTAATTTAACTAAAGCACATCATATTCTTCACATACCAAAATTTATGGTTCATGCTCAAAACTTTAATTCATCAACTTTATGAAATTAAAGAATTAAAACCATAGAACATGTTATTTATACTTCATAATCACAATTAAATCAATAAACATAACAAAAATTAAACAAATCCACCTTAATTAAAAACTTATAATTTTCGAAACCCTACACATGTAGAACATCATTTTTTTATCAAATTAAATCACAAAAGCTTAGGTTAAATGAAGTAATTACCTTCTTTGGAGTGATTTGCTAATAATTCCACACTTAATTATGGATTTTAAAGTGAAAAAATAAAATTTGTGTGTGTTGTGTGTGTGAGTGCCGAAAGGTAGGAGAAAATAGGAGGTTGAAGATGATATATTATGTGTATCATATTTCTAGAATGTTTATTTGCATTTAAATATAATTTTGTATTCATTTTATCATAATTAAACACAAATTCCAATAAATTTATAATTACACCTCTAAATTTATTAAGGTTATACCTTAGTATATTTTAATAGATTAAATAAATGTTTCTCATTATTATAAGGATCCAAAACAATTATCTCCAAAGTATTGAAATTAAATTCATTTAGATATAAGTATAATTTAATTGCTTTCATATGTTAAAATTCAAATAATTATAATTAACTCCTTAAATTTCAAAAATTATGCCCAAATAATTCTTTTATCACTAAATATTAATAAAATAACTTTATTCAAGACATTTAATAACTTAAATAATATTTCATCTCATTTCATAAGAAAAATTTCATATAAACATAATTAATGCATTTCTTAACAAACTTTTTCAATTAATTAACATTTTTCATTCAAACACACAATAATAATCACATCTCACACATTTTATCATAATAAAACTCATTTCTAAACAATCCCTACGTCTTCTAATTTCTATTCCTTCGATTAAGAATTATTCGAATTTCTATCGTTTAATAATCTATTATACGCATCTTTATAAATTCTTAAGAAATAAATACTTTTAAGCCCCTAATTATCCTTAATTAGGGTCTAATTAAGACTTAAAGAATTTTGGGTTACTACACTCGATAAACTAGCTTGAGTCTTTTCTCGAATCTCCATTGAGAAGTTTCATAAACATGAGAAAATAGGATGAACTGAATTAGTATAGAAATCTTAAGAGATGCAAAAGACTGACCATATCAATCTAGGTCAATAGAAAACATTTTAGTGTTGAGATAAAAATGATCAAACTGTATAGGATATACATCAGAATTAGGCATAGATAGCTGAGTATCTGTAATGAAAACTCTATTTTTAAAGCATGGGTACTAGCATCATACTCAGGGGTGGTAGGATTAACATCAATGAGTTCAACGTTCTCTTTGTCATAAGGTATAAAAGAAAAGTTATCAGCCAATTGAAATTAATTAATAACTGAGATAAAGTCGGCCATAGGGGAAAAAGAACCAAAAAGGGAATTCAAGCTTACATAATGATAAGAACTGATGATAGTTAGGAGTCTGGAAAATTATCTAAAAACGAGAGTTATGTGCCAATGGATAATCCGGAGTATTTATAGTTGATGGGTCGAAATCCTAATTCTCATCAGGTCGTGGTGCCTAGCGGCCGGACTAGCGATCGCAAATTTTGGTGCATCGACTTCTGAAATAAACTCGCAAGCTGGCTAGCGATCGCGAGGCTGATTGCAAGTCTCTTATTCCTTCTTATCTTTGATTACTTCTTTGCTTTTGTATCGATCATTACCTGGAAAGCCAATCTCGTTACTCCTTAAGCAATAAAATGAACTAGAGTATTCCATCTAGTCCCATTGCATTGTACTCATATACCTTTCTCACAAGCGATGGAATTGAGCGAGAAATTTGCTCAAAATAAGCTGCTCATTTGATGTATATAGATAAAAACGTTCTCTGATCCTTGCCGATGAAGATAAACGAAACGACGACAAATGTAATGACGACAACGAGATAACTACAACAAGACTACAATAAACAAGTCGTACTCTTCCGAACTGTCTGGACGATCCTCGTTATCGTCGATAAAAACAATACTCAAACTCTTGCAGAAAACATATTCATGTTGTTCTGCCATCTCTTCTCAGAACTTCTTTTCAACTTTAGCTCATAGAGCAATAGCTCATTTTAAGCATACATTCTCATATAAGAATTCATCCAATAAGGCATATACTCAATCATCAACTACGATAATCATGATCATCATACTCATAAGCACAATCATAATCATAATCATAAGCTTTTAAATCATAATCATAAGCTCTTACCTGGTGAGCTAGACATGATGGAATCGTAATGTTGAGCTTCTCTTAAGAACAACTGATTTCTTAACTCATATTCTCAAATCAGAATCAAATAATTGATTCCATAAACTCATGTTCTCAAGATAGAATCAAATAACTGACTCAAATTCTCAAATAGAATCATATCAAAAGAATTCATATGCTCAAGGTGCACAAATTGCACAAGACTCACAAAGATTCATGAATTTAGAATTCAAGACAGCGCACAAGCTGCACAAGGATTCACAAGGATTTACAAGTTCAGAGTTCAAAACTGTACTCAACTGTGCAAAAGTTCACAAGGATTCAAGCTCGAATTTCAAAGCGTGCACAAAGCGCACAAAATTCTCAAGGATTTACATGTTGAATTCAAAAGCGTACATGCATCGCATAAATTTACAAAAGCTCACAGGTTCAGAATTCAAAACGGCTCTCATACCATTTTGTCACAGCCCGACTACTTAAACAAGTAATTAGACCATGACGTGGGTTAAGAAGAAAATTCTGGTAATCGACGACATCAAATGTGACCAATAATTCATATCGATAGCAATGTGTGACATCAACTTTCATCATGAAGGAATCAAACATTTATGGTTCAAAGAGGTAAAATGGAGTTTAACAAAGGATGATTTTAGGTTTTGAGGAAGGATAATCACAAAGGAATAACTAATATTACGAATGTACATTTTCAAACATGCTTTTACAACATGGAGAATTGATTGACGTTTCAAAGCTAGTTTTAACAATGTTTTCAAGCCATGATATAAAACTTATTAGATCTAACAAAACAATTTTGAACTTTCAAGTAAATGACGTTCCAAAGTATGGTTCGAAAATGATTCAATGACATCATATTGAATTCAACAACAACATCTCTGGACCTTCAAGTAAATCCTTGTGCGCATAGGTATTTCAATAATTCATGTTCTCAGAATCAAATCAACATCATAACAACAATGCCGAAATCACAATATCAAAATAAGACTACCATCACTATTGAGTCAATTCGGCATAACAAAACATAGCAACAAGTGAAGGCCAAAGTTCGGTAACGAGAAGGGTGGCTGAGAATTATGTATGATGACATAACTCTATGGGCAACAAAACATGTTGACATCAAATGAATAACATTAACAATTTATCAATATCATCATGAATCAAATTACTTAGAGAAGTTCCTTTGCACAAATTCGATTCCAGCATCCTCTGGAGCTCAACCTGCACGTTTAGAAATACATGCAGGGCGTGAGTACAAAATTGCACTCAGTGGGTATACGCCGAAAACATTTAAAACATTGCCCTTAGGGCTATAAACTTGACTTTCCATAACATTAGCAATGCACATGGGTTTTAGTTAAATAACATGTGCATGCATCATCATAATAAACACTTACTTGCTTTCATTTCATAGCATCATCATAAAGTATGCATATGCATGTTCTCATGTCGGCCGATAACTTTTCCTTCCCATATCCATGGATTCTTTCGCGTGTTGAGAAGTAGGCCTCCTTCTCAAACACCTTAACATCACATACCCGAGTTGGACCCGAAGGGTACCAACTACGGTCATACCCGACGTCGGTACATTCTTTCATTCATACTTTCTTTCTTTCTTTTCCGTGGATAGGTAAATGCATTTTGCTCATGCTCATGCACAAAACAGGCAAGTCATTTAACTTTGAAACTTTGCAAGTAAATGCATATCATATCATTTTGAAAATATGTATCAAAGCATAGCATATAATTATAGAAAATATTTATACCCACCTGGCGACAGTCACTCGGGGACTTTACTTTTATTTTTCATTTTTTTGTTCTTCTTCTTCTTGGTCCTTCAATTAACATAGATCGACATAAAAGCCTACCAAGAATCAAACAAGAACCCGATTTTTATTTTAGTCGTCGATACGACTATATCTTCTCGATATCAAGACACTATGATCTATAAACTTTGGGTCATTGCATCCTTTAACATCTTAAACTTATAACAAGACATCACGAAGCCTCATATGTCTAATCGAGCATAGAAAACTCAACAACAAGCTTAAACCATTCAACCTTAGCCAAAAACCTAACGACCCCTTAAGGCGTAGCTTATGTCCGGCGTCAACAATTGTACAAGTTGTCTATCTTAGGCGAACCTCTATACATGCTCAACTATCATCAAATATCACTAATCAACCATCAAAATCCAAGGATCAAAGCTTTGTCATTGAAAACTCAAACTTGACGTCAAACTGAAATTTTTCAATTTTCGAATACATTGGGCGAAAAATTCGAATAAATCATTTTAAAATTTATTCATATCATAGAATCCAAATATGAACTCAAAATGATCAAATAAAATAAAAAATCCAACATTATCAAGGCTAAGGTTTTTGGTTATTTTAGGGTTTCAACATAGGTTCGATTTTAAATGTTTTTCTTACTCAAAACATATTTATATCTATCCAATAACACATATATGAAGGAAATACAAACTTATCAACTTCATATATTGAAGATCAAGACCTCCCATTTTTTCAAAAATTATCAATATTCCAAGAAATAAACATATGCTTCACAAATTCAACGTTAAACAATACGTAGACGACGAATCTATCACAATATCAATAAATAATCAACAAAACATAATCCTTCATAATTCTTTCAAAATGACCGAAAATATGAAATGTACATAAGATCATATTTTCAAAATTTTCAAACCGTAGATGTGTTCTAGGGTTGATATCATACCTCGATTCGAAAATGGATCAAAAATTTAACGGTTGGATCTTCCTATTTTTCGCTTGAATTTAAGTGTGTGCGTGTGTGTTGGACGTGAGTTTTGGGAGAGAAAATGAAGATGAATAGTAGTTTTCCAAAGTCTTTGTATGTAATTAATGAAATTAATAACAAATTTCTATTTTATTTTATATTTTCTTTAATAGGTGATTATTCACCAAAGTCTAGAATTTTCTCAAATTTTCTCCATTTTTCCTTTTTCTTAAAACATGATGAATAATCATGTTCTTGCAAGTTACAAAAATGTACACTTTTCTATAACTAATACCAATGTTATAAATGCATGCTATTAATCCATATCATTCCGATTTCAAAACTCAATTTCTAATAAAATGCTCTCTACTTGAAATTCTCTTTTAAAACTCAAATAACATATTATAAACATCAAACTTTGATTATAAAAAAAAAATTGTCCTCAAAAACCATTTTAAATACTTTGCTCTTAATCGGAGCTTAATCGGCAAACGCCGATGTCACAAAAGCATAGATTTTGAAATTCTCAATTTTCTGATATCAAGACTTCATTGAGCATGTATCTATCATCTCAAGACCCTTGAAATCTAGGTCTTATTATTCTAAACAAGACCTAAGAATCATATCTTAGGTTCCATCTCGAATCGATCTCCAAAAAATCTCAAATTCTATTTTTGTCGACGCGAAGCTTAACATAAAAGCTTCTAGTTTAAACAACTCTTTCTTAAGGATGCAATGCCCTTCTCATAAGCTCTTAATCAAGAGCTAATCTCTGCTACAGGAATGCGGGGTATTACTGTATTGCATATAAATTGTTTCTGAAGAATTGCATATATTTTAGCTGGCAAAAAATCAAATCAACTGCCAATAATTTACAGAATTTTAGTATATGTGCAAAATAAATAAAATAAATATGCTACCAAAATATCCACCAATGCAATAAGTGAAAAACACATATGAATCAATACATGAATTTTTATACATGTGTTTTCCATGGATTACGTAGCTTGAATAATAAATTAATTTAAGAGATTAAAAATTGAAACCGAAATAATCTATCTAAAATAATAAGTTAAAAGGTAGATTACAAGAAATCCCTGAAAAATGATATAACCGTGTGTTTCCTACAATTAAACGAAAAAACCGTTTAATAAAAATGAAATCACTAATATAACATTTGCAAAAATCCAGCGAAATTAAAATATAGCAGATATAGATATGTATTATAGCACATCGTAAATTAATATTTTTCATTGATTTATTAAAATTAATCGTTTAGATTTATTCTTATTTCTTACAAAAAAAATTCGTTCCTACCTGATCCATACCTCTCTCTCTTATATATAACATTGCACTTAGTTCTTTTAAAAGGTAAGATGATTATCTCTATCTTATCACTTACTTGCCAGATATAACACTACAAAAAAACAGGCGAATAACGACGGAAAATTCCGTCGCTAATCATGTCGGATCCGTCGTTAAAATGGATTAGCGACGGATCAGCGACGGAATCAAGGCGTCGTTGGGAAGCTGGTTGGCAAACTTCTAACGACGAAATTTAGTCCGTCGCTAATTATTAGCGACGGAAATTTCAGTCGCTAATAGACAACCTCCCGAACGATCGTCTGATACATATTCCGTCGTTAATAACGACGGAATAACACCGTAGCTAAAAAATACCATCGCAAATCCGTCATTGATCCGTCGTTATCTAGCGTGGGACAAATTCCGTCGTTAAAATTATGATTTTTTTTTAATTTCACGTAACAAATCCGTCGCTAATCCGTCGCTAGTCCGTCGTTAGTTACAGTTTGTTCTGTTATTTCACGTTGTAAATCCGTCGCTGATCCATCGCCAATCCGTCGCTAGTCCGTCGTCGATCCGTCGCTAAATGTGCACTGACTGGACAGTTTCTATTTGTATTTTGGACGACCGTTTACAACAACAAACCTATTTTCAAACAAACACAATCCAAACAAACCAATTCTAAATGATAAACATTATCATTCTAAATCAGGCGACACAATTAAAACAAAACAATTTCACGTCATAATATCAAACAAACCAAACAATTCTAAATCATACGATAAGTTTTTATAAATAAAATGTTTTGTTTGTTCATAATACAACCCAAATATGACGGTGGGGAAACAGAGGCGATATCACGAGGGTGGGGAAGCGGGGCTGGCCATGAAGCGCTCAAGGCCTCCTTGCGAGCGCAAGAATCGAGCACGAATACGTGCTTGCGTCGTCTCGCTCTCGGCTCGACTTGCAATCGGCCTCAGATTGCTCGCTCGACTTGCAATCTGTCTCAGATTGCTCGCTCGACTTGCCATCTGGATTCCATCTCCAATAGCTGTGCATGATAAGCTGTGGAATCAGCAGGCTGGGCACTCTCCACCGAATGAGACGACACTTCGCTCTGTATGTATGTCCGTGATAGAGAACCAGCTCCAAACATCCTATTCTTTTTCTTTGATGAGCTCCCAAGGACATTTTTGAGAATTTGAGTCCTATCAATTTCTGGTGTCGCCTCATCACTCCCTCCAGATTGGCTCAACTAAGTGACATGTTCCTCAACCTGCCTCTGTAATATAATTTCGTACAATTATTATTTAATTAAATGCTCGTTATTGCGCTAACGAATATACTTACCGCGATACTCCGAGCTTTCCCGTCTGTATAGTTCCCGTCGTCGGTGGCATGATACCTTTGGAATACATCCCATTGGACCTCTGATATGTCTACTCCACGCTCTCTTGCCTATAAATAAGTAAAACAAATTAAATAATTAACAAGTCTCACGATTCTTAAATAAATTTACTATATCTAAAACTTTAAATTAAGTACTTACAATCTCTCTCACATACTCGAGTGCAGAGCGTGAGCCACCCCGGTACTTGACTATCCCGGTACCCTCGCCATCCGCTCGGACATTACATTCTTTGCGGGCCTTTGCCGCCTTCTCTTGGGCGTCGTCCGAGCCCAATATGCCTTCCAATTATCCCAATCTCGCTCGAGGATAAATGGAGGTGGGTTAGGCGAGTCCTTCTGCTGCTTGATCTTGTGAACAAGATCTTTATAGCGTTCGGTGGCCTTTGCGCACCAGTAGGAGTAGACCATGGCCTCGTCCATCGTATCATCCCAATAAAAATATTTCTACAAAAAATATATGATTACAATATGACTGGTGTCAAAGGTCAAAACATAAATGACTTCATATAAACAACACGAACCTTGAATTCATCGAAATAAATCTGCTTGAACTCTTGAGACACCAATTTCCAATTGAAGCCGTTGTGATTCATGAATTTACGGAATGACTCCGTAATTACGCGGGCTATATCATTGCTCAGACACAAAATGCTTCAATTTACAAGAAATAAAGATATCAGAATGTTATTGCTCATACCCATTCACAATGGCTATCTTCTTCATCCCCTCTCTCGGCCACCGCACTACTTGCTCGGGGGCGGGGCGTGAGAGACAGTGCCTCCATGCCTTCTTCGAGCCCGGCAGGTGAGGACGATGGCGTATATGATCTGGATGCCTCCGACGTGATGACGAGGCACCTCGTCCACTGTGAGACATCTACAAATAAAGGTAAAAAATGTTGTATTAAAATTTCACAAATAATACATATCATAACGTTTTGTGTGCATACTAGAAAATAAAACGTTTCTTGTGCATACTATATAATAAATTCAAACCCTATTCATCGTCGTCGTCATCATCATCATCATCATCCAATGTATGATTGTCTTCTGACTCTGACAATTCAACTTCATCATCCGCATCATCAGATATCTCTTCAATGTCTATGAGTGTACCGTCAGGATGAACTAGTGTTGTGTCATCATCCACAACGACATTAGTAATCGAACCTAATACATCCTCTTGAAAAGGGGGAGGTACTATCGATGTAGAAGTCTCATCTGAGACTTCCACATTAGATCGAGCTTTAATTTGCATACTTCCTACCACTCTTTCATAGATTGTTTTAAACTTGGATATGCACAATAGTATACTTGAATGGCTTGATTGGCGAGGATAAACGGTTCGAACATGTTATATCTTCGCGTATGATTTACGAAACCAACTTGTACTCGGAATGAATTGATAACCCCAATCGTGAAGGATCAAACCACTCGTATCTAAACAATGTTGTGGTCTTCGTTGGTAGCCAGGATATTCCAACTCACAAACCTCAATAATCGCCCATAAAAATCGAGTTCTTAAGTTATACGTACCATAAGTTTCACCTTTAATGCACACTCTACTATTCATAGTTGATCTTTGTGACCCATGTTCTAATGTGTGAAATTTGTACCCATTTATATAATACCCTGTGTACGTCTTAATTAGAGCTGAAGGCCCTTTGGCAAGAGACAATATGAATGGATTGACAATGTTGTTAGTATGATCTTTGACCTATTATTAGTATAAAAACGATTAGAATGACTAAACGTACATATTAAATATTAAATATTTCCTACTAATAATCATCAGAACACTCACATATGCCTCAAACCAAAGCGGGAAGCCTCTTTCAATCGACCTTTGAATATCAGAGCTAGAGATCAGTGGATTTGATCTTTTCACATCATTGATGAATAAACTACATCAACATATATTTATGATCCTAGTTAATAATAACAATAATAATAATTAACAATGACTTCTGAGAAAAACACGACACTACGCCATGTAAATATACGCAACTTCAACACAGTTGAGCAACACGTATAAACAAGTAACATCATATTCTCTCGTTGACATATTTCCAAAAGGTGCATCATCTTGCTTGAAGATTTGAAGCATATCGGATAGTCCGCGTGCCTAATCTCCGCTTGACCATGATGCAAATCTCGAACTTCGTTCTTACGTGATCATCAAAATAATACGAGCAAAATGTCGATGCTTCTTCTACTAAGTAAGCATTGCGGATAGAACCCTCAACCACGGCTTTATTTCAGACGTGCGTTCTTCAACTTACATAAGTATCTACAAAATTTGAATGTTGTTCTTCAATTTATATATATATATATATATATATGTGTGTGTGTGTGTGTGATAATGTACAGTAGTACCTTTCAAATGGATACATCCATCGGTATTGAGCAGGCCACGCAATACGGGCTTCATCGACTAGATGAACCGTAGATGTTCCATGGAGTCGAAGAAACTAGGGAAAGATGCGCTCAAGCTTTCATAAAATCACTGGAATATTTTCTTGGAGTGCGCACGGATCATCAAGCCTATATTTCGAGAAGTTAAATCTTTGAAGAATAAAGATAATTACATTACGACTTTCCAAACATTGGGTGGGAGAAGTTCACGAAATGCAATCGGTAGAATTATTTGCATGAAAATGTGTGATCATGACTCTTCATCCCAAACATCTTGATTTTGTCATGTCTACACATCTACCCATGTTCAAACGCACTAACTGAAATCTTAAACCTCTTACCCACTCACATAAGACTTTTTCTCACGATTGTCAAGTGTATAAAGCCTTTGGATATTTTCTGTTGATTCATTCATAGTCAACTCAGTGCCAGCGATATAAATTAAGTTCTTCTCTAGATTTGCTCGTATCTTTTGTCTTCCTTGGACATTCATGGTCGTGTTGAAGACATTATCGAACACATTCTTTTCTATGTGCATGACATCCAAATTATGCCGAATCAAAGAGAACTCCGAGAAGGTAGATCCCGAAAATACTTCTTTTCTTCCATCCGGTTCAAACTGTTTGGATATTACGCTATTTATTTCATCATCGCCAATCTACATTACGGAGACTAGTCCCATACCCATAATTAGTGATGTAAACTCATCTCGATCGATCGCTTACGGTGGATCGTTAGTAATCAACGTGTTCTTTTCGAAACCTCTTGATCCCCCGAAATGGGTGATTAGGAGCTAGAAATTTCGATGGTTATCAAACCATGACCGCTACCACTTTTAGCTAAAGTAAAAACATCGGTATACTCCATGCGGTCGGACAAGCTAATCTTCCAGCTGTACTCCATCCAGACAACATAGAGTATGCAGGGAAGTCACTAATTGTCCAAAGTAATGCAGCGTGCATTTGAAAATTTCACTTCAACGATACATCATAAGTAAGAACACCGTCATCCCACAAATCTATTAACTCTGCTATCAATGGTTGCAAGAACACATCAATCTTCTCATTCGGATTACGCGGTCCGGGCACTAAGATCGTAAGAAACATGTATTGCTCCTTCATACACAGCCACGGGGGAAGATTATAAAGGGTAAGTATAACGGGCCATGATGAATCTTGTTTTCTGATTGACCGAATGGCTGAAAATCGTCGGTTGAGAGTCTCAATCGCACATCACAATTTCGATGCAAATAAGGAAACTTCGTGTTCAAATGTTTCCATGCAATTGAGTGCGGATGACGCATGACCCATCATCGACCGACGATGCATGCCAGCGCATATTTTCATTGTAGCATTGGATGCATACAATCTACGTAGTCGAGGAGTTAGAGGAAAATAATACATCTTTTATATGCTACTTGTGCTTTCCGTCGACTTCCATCACTCGAGTATTGCTCTTGAAGCGAGGATGATTACGAATTTGCAGACTCGTCGATTCGTAATCTTCGCACCAATAAATCATGCAATTAAATGGACAACAATCAATTTTGTGTACGGGCAACCCATGCCACGCAACAATCTCTTCGTCTTTGTAGAAGTCATCGTGCACGCAATTTCCATCTGGATGCGACTCTTTCATCGGTTCGATATTTGATCAAAACCGCTTCTCGAATGTTGTTCTCTCGCTTTCCAACTCGGAAGTCGAACCACAAATGACAGCGTGTGTGATTCGAGCAACCCGACTACAGAGGTTTATCGGCAAAGATTCAACATGTCGTAAAATTTTTGTGCATCAGAATTTGGCTCCTATTCAATCTCGTCAAAGTTGAAATGTGGACCAGCAGCATCCACTACCATCGTATGATCGTATTTGGTTGATGGCTAACATCGAATCCACAACATTGTCCCTACTTGTGGTTGTCGTGGTTGTCTCTCCTCGAAATATCCATGTGTGATAATTTGGAACAAATCCAATTTTGATAAGTGATATCATACGGTATCTTTCTTACGATAAGGTATATTCTTACACTTCTTACACGAACACTTGATTTTCTCTCCATACGCGAATAAAAAGCGAGCACTAGCGAATTGATAAAACTTTCAAGTCCGTCTCGAAATTGATATTTAATCAACCATGCGAACTAAACCTCTTATACATCCACTCACGATTGTCATTCATTTTTCAAGCTCGAATTATAAATAATTAATTAAACATATTCAACATAAGTTGTACAATATAGACTAATTATACACTCATAAGTTTATTGAGTGGAGTGAGCAAATCTTACTTATAATTATTGGTTTGTTATCTACGAGGCAACATAAACCCTAATTCAAGTGTTATATACTTAACCTTAACCTAAGCATGAAGTGAGCAAATCTTACTTATAAAACATCTTATTCATATACCAATTCTAAAAAATTCGTGAGAATAAGTTTTATAAAATTAATCGCCATTTCATTCCCAATTCAACCAAACTTCACCAAATCACCACCATATGCATAATTATACATAACAACTCAAAACATCTTATTCATATACTTAACCTTAACCTAAGCATGAAGTGAGCAAATCTTACTTATAAAACATCTTATTCATATACCAATTCTAACAAAATTTCGGCAGAGTAAGTTTTATAAAATTAATCGTCATTTCATTCCCAATTCAACCAAACTTCACCAAATCACCACCATATGCATAATTATACACTTAACAACTCACAACATCTTATTCATATACTTAACCTTAACCTAAGCATGAAGTGAGCAAATCTTACTTATAAAACATCTTATTCATATACCAATTCTAACAAAATTTCGATGAGTAAGTTTTATAAAATGAATCGCCATTTCATTCCCAATTCAACCAAACTTCACCAAATCATCACCATATGCATAATTATATACTTAACAACTCAAGACAAGTTTAAACTAATCCATTTACATCATATTCTTAACGTGCCATTCAACCATATATTATGCAATTACATGAACTTTTCAATCTACAATCTATTAATTTTCAATCAATTCATATATATACTTATCCATCATCAATATAATTCTAGCAACTTAATATAAACTTTAATATTTCAAAAACATATCATTATATATCACAACAACATTAATATATCACAACAACAATTTATTATAACAACATATCACTATATTATAACATCACAACAATATATCACAAAAAATCAACAAAATAAAAAAAAATTGAAATATAAATAAATAAAAAATTTGAATCGCCAACCTGGACGGACGACGGCGGGAGGCGGCAGGCGACGCGCGGCAGGCGTGACGATCGTGCCGGGAGAGCGGCTGACGGTGGTGCTGTGGCACGAACCTGTGGTGGAGGTGGAGGCGGCGGCGGGGTGGTGGGGCTGACGCATAGCCTTGTGGCATGGCGGGCGTATGAGGCACGTGAAGGGGGCGGACGGGGTGGGGAATTTGGGTTGGGTTACGTTTAGGCGCAGAGTGAATTTGAGGAAGAAGCACGTCGATATCTATTTTTAGCGACGGATTCGATGTAATTTTCCGTCGTTAAATTTAAAAGGCTTTAACGCCGGACTAACGACGGACTTGTTTTAACGACTGACTAATATCCGTCGTTAAATTACGTGAAAAATAAAAAAAAATAAAAATCCGACAATATAACGACGGATCGTATCCGTCGTTAAAATTATTTGGAATAAATAAATTTAAAATTAATATTAACGACGGAAAAAGCCCGTCGTTAAATTAAATAAAAAATAAAAAATAAAAATTCCGCTAATTTAACGACGGATCAGCGACAGGTGTAACTTAACGACGGACCTAGTCCGTCGCTAAATTTAGTCTGCAATAAATAAAATAAAAAATCCGTAATTTTAACGACGGAATAAGTCCGTCGTTAAATTTAACGACGGACCAGCGACGGTTATGTCGTCGTTAATCGTTCCCGTGAGATATTCCCTCCTCATGCCGTCGTTGATCCGTCGTTAATAAAATTCGTATGTATTCCGTCGCTAATCCGTCGCTGAATCACGACCCGAATTTTGGCCGTCGCTAATCCGTCACTGTTCGACTGTATTTTTATAGTGTAAAAGAAGTTGTAATACGGAATTCATATAGAAAAATTATAAACATATCATCATAAGCGCAAATATGTATTTTTATTATTTATTTTGTCTTAGGTACATAATTTGTTAAGGAATAAACTCGCATGCACATATCAGTTACGTAAAATAAAATACAATATGTTTGCAAATAAATATCGATGAATCTAAATTGCATAAATGTTAGGTGCAAAATTATATTAGCTTGTCTTTATAACTAATAAATAAGAGCTAGTAGATTTGGAACAAAGACCAATGATCAGTCTGTGATAGTATGAGAGTTTCACACTATTTAGGGTGGCTCTTTGTGGGCATTAGGTCAAGTTCTCCTAACTTTTTAGTCGCTGGGTCACCGTAATGACCCTCTCACATTCTTATGGAGTTGGGGTATAGGGGCTCTCAGAGGGAGAGCTTCCATTTTTGGAACAACAAAGTAATAGCTTCTTGTAACTATATATGTTTGATTAATATTATTGATTTACATAGTTACACTTAATTCAATTAATCGGGTATCGATGTTAATGACTCAAATTCTTCACACACTATGATAATGCATGCCAATGATAAATGATTTCGAGTTCTTAATTAAGCAATTCTATCTATCATTCTAATTTAACCTACTAATCGAGCTTCATTCTTCACTCCAAGATTTCTAATGATGGGCCCAAGTTGCCGAGGTTAGTTAACTGGCAATTAATTTTCAAGTCATGGTCTAATCCATTGCTAGCTAGGCTAAATCAATTATAAGATAAAAAGAAATTTTATTTTCGAGAAATTTCTGCTTTCATGCTTTTAAATTGAACTGTCTGCTTAACCTGAGATGTTACAATATATATTAAATATTATATTATACTACACTAATATTAATTTGTATAATTTACCTTATATATATTATTTATCAAGTAATATTTAACTTTAATTGATAATTAAGTAAAGCAGTTTTCGTCTAATGTATATTTCACTTACGAAAAGTAATTGGGTGCTGCACCCAATTAATGTATTTAAAAAGATATTAATATCATTAAGATGTTATTCTAAAGGTAATTAACATTATCATACTAAGGTAATCTAAGAGAACATAATATTGATAACAATTTAATACATCTAAAAAAACATATTTAGAAGTTTTCTAACTCAATTTAATACATCTAAAAGATATTTATATTTATTATAAAGAAGTTTTCTAAAGATATTTATATTTATTATAACAATTTAATACATCTAAAAGAACATAATATTGATAACTAGAAAGAATTCGGCATATATGTATGATACATATTTAGAAGTTTTCTAGCTCAATCATAGATGAAGGAAGCATCAAGATTTGACCAACTTTGCCCGTCTCCTAACGATACATCCATCAACAAGAAGGAAAATGATTGAACTGAGAAACTCCCAAACATTTGACATCTCAAATGTGTTAATATAATGACTCAAAGACATCAAAATCAAATATGCCAAGCCTTATCTCACGTGAAGCAACCAAATTAATATTACATTTGCTTAAATAATTGAGTTATTTACAACATATATAAATTATAGTAGGAAGACAAAATAATGATAATCTAGTTCAATCTATAGCATAGTTATTTGTATTACATATCTCACCTTCAAGGTCATGTAATCACACATTTGGATGCTAGATAACCTATCATATATTTCTATCACATCCTTTTATCATGCATATAACAAATGAATCAATGAATTGCCCTAAACTCAACTCGAATCTAAACTTATGGCCCAACCTAACCTTAAAAGAGGCTAATTCGGTCAGCTCGTTGGACCAACATTCGTATAAAAAACTTGTTCCCCAAGTTGAAACTCTTCTTCCTACAAAATTCATCACTTTCACACATGCTTTACAAGTGATCATCACCAATTCAAAAAGCCTCTAATCCTTCAGCTAAGGGAAGCTCTTTCGAGGAGAATGACTATACAGCTATACTGGTTTAAATTTACTGGAAATAACAAGAAAATTTTGAAGGGGATGATCGATTTACCTAAAAGTATGGCCGGTTATTCAGCAATTTACCAGTATCATTTTCTAATGACGGACACAGAAATGAACTACAATGGACAATATATTACTGTCTGAATTTTGCACAATGCATCAATATGGGATTATGATTGATCTGATTCTAGCCTTCTCTAGCTAATGTGACTCGAGAAGCTCCGTAACTTAATCTACAAAACCGAACCCAATATATGTTTTACCGCCACATATCATTTTGAGTGAGTCAAAGAACTTTGTAGTTTGGGTCTGAAGCTTTTCTCTGCTGGCTGGAATTGTAATTTGTGTACAAATAGCTTACTCCAGCTCCTTGAGAAAATCAATGTTATCAACAAAAACCTGCAAAGATTCACAAGATCATTATGAATAATTAAGTCGGACAAATACTTGCATACACTTCGTCTAAAACATAAATAAACTCCATGTGCAAGGGAGTACCGTCTTCCACCATCAGGATCTAGGCATGCGGTAATCTTGGTGTTAATACCAGGTAAAGGCCCAGGTTCTCTGGTAACATTTCCTCCACATAGCTTAACTGCCTCAGCAGTTTTGTAAACATCATCTGTCCCTATTGCTATCTGCAAGATATAGTCACTCAGATGTTAAAAATGTCGCCCTTTACATATAACAAAGTGAAGGTTGCAAAAGATCAAGAACCAAAGGGAAAAAAACCTGAGCATAAGCATTGCCTTTGTCGTATTCAGTAACACCATAGTTGTATGTCAACTCCATCACAGCACTTCTATCTTCAGGACCATAACCCAGCATTGCAATTGTGTACTGCAAAGAAAACAAACTCTCCTGAGTAAATGTCTAGTTTAGGAGTGATTTTACAGATGCAACTGACGTGATGTAATTCAAGTGTTGAATCAGATCAAACAGTGGCTATATTTTAATTAAATGACTTTCAACGGATTTTTATTGACTGAAAATTGCTTAACATGTGGCTATTTTCAAGTCCTTTAAAGTTCCCTGCATCAGCACACTGCCCCTTGGAACTTTAAGAAAATGAAAATAAAAATCCTGAAGTTTCACATAGAGAGCTGTAGGCCAACACAACAATAACCGTTGAATTGCAGTATATTACATTATTACTAGCCAGATCTGAACAAGAAAAGCAATTTTACCTTGTATTCAGGATTGTCCCTCTTGCGAAGAAGCTCCATGCCATAGGCCTATAAATTGTGACTCAAATCAAAGCATTTGCAGAGGTTTCAAGCAAAATGAAACACTATGATATACAATCTAAGAATTCATGAATCTGCATTACAATTTACAAGAAAACACATAAAATCCATACCTTCTCATAGAATTCAATAGCACGATCAAGATCTCCTACTCTAAGCATAATTTGACATAATGGCTCTGGTGTGGGACCTCTCTCCAAAAGTTCAAACTTGTAGCCGTCGGGATCTTCTATAAATGCTATCACTGTATTGCCACCTTTGACGGGCCCAGGTTCTCGTGATACTTTACCACCTTTGGCTTTGATCAAATCTACAGTTTTGCTACCTGCAAATCCAATGCTACTGTGAAGGAAATCTTGTACATTCTTGAAATAACTATCAAGACTTATCTGTGTGTGAGTGAAAGGGAAGATAAGAGCTATTGAAATAAAGAATCTCTAGGAGAATTCCCAAGAGAACCAAAACCATCACCAAAATTCAATCTGCTTTGGAACAAAAGAGTAACCTTATGCCAAATTTTTTATAATTAAAAAAGTAAAATAAATGGAAACAGATATTTGAAAGCCTTTCTAGTTTACTCAAGAATGAGGTTCAACAATTATTGTGTAGTTCCAAAATAATCTGTAGCATGGTGATATAAATTGGTGAGACTTACATCCTCCACTGCAATCCCAAAATGGCCAAAACCACTGCCGATATCATATTTGTCAACCCCATAGTCTGAAAACATCAAAAGATTAAAGATTAGTACACATTGGGAACAATACATAACAGTGTGTATAGAGCCAAAGTTCAAAGAAGGCAAGCAATTCCAGCATCAGCAGAAGACTAATTCAGAAATACTGGTAATTTCTTACTGTAAGTGAGTTCAATCACAAAGTGAGAATCTTCAGGCCCATATCCAAGAAATGCATTAGTATATCTTTCTTCTTCTATATCTCGCTTCCGCAGCAGTTTCATACCAAGACACTCTGTGTAAAATCTGTGGCCAACATGTAATTATACTAAAGTAATTTCCTGATATAGAACCAGAAAACCAAGATTAACAGCCTATTAAAAGCTGCATAAAAGAAATATACTTTATTGTCCTGTCCATGTCCCCCACACGATAAACAACATGGAGCATTCTTCTCTTGTCCTGTTTAACCCACTCTAAAACATTTTCATGTGTAGTAGCAGTGCTTGCTTGAGTTGCATTTCCTGCAACGCTTACTGATCTGCTACATATATCTTTTTTGAACAGCTTGGATGTTCTAAGCCCAAAAGGTTGCCGCTGCAGAATTACTAGACAAACATAGAGATCATCAAGTAAGAAATACTTCTTTTCCAGCTACCAACATCATAGAGCTAAATCATAATGATGCTAGGATAATGATGGCCAACTCTAAGAGTTAAGAAAAGCATTAAAGACATTTCCAGGGGCTGGAATTATGTTTAAAAATAGTAATAGGAGAAAACAGAATCTCTCTTTCAAAAATATCGTCCGCCCAGCACTCAAAACAACTAAAATCTACAAAGTTCATCTAGCTAGCATACTTGATGAAATTTAATGTAATTCTAAATTTCTAATAAAACTTGATGAAGTAATGGATAATGGCTATTCATCGTAATTACTAAAAACAAGACCATTAAAAGCCAAAGTTGTGCCAATTTGAATCAGGTCAGGAAGCAAGAAATGTTAGTGTTTACACGTTTAATCTCTTAAGAGAGGGACACTAAAACCACAAAAATAAATTAGAAAGGAACTAGAATATGCCTACACTAGAGCTAGTTAAGTATTCCGGTCAATAAATAGCCCAATTTTTCCCTCACTTGCTGCCTTTGATATTTTAACAACAGATAATAGAAACAAATTCACAAAGCTAGCCCATTCTTTTTGTCCCCTAAACAAGACAAAATTCGTTTCTAGAAATAATCCCACCCACATTGTTGCCTGATCAACAGCAACCACTTTCCTACCCAAATCTGCTCCTCGAAATTCAGCAATCAGTGTGACACACACAAACTCAATGGACCAAATACACTATATCTTCACTGTACAGAATATTATTACTATCAAGTCCCATACCCAGTTATTCACATAAATTCGGAGCACGAAAACGAGTTTCATCGAGCAGAAAATATGAAAAAAAATACGAGATAATTAGTAAAAAACCGCATAAATTAGGGGTGATGAATCGAAGAAATATACCACTAGATAGGTGCAACGAAGAGACCGTACGACATAAATTAGGGGAGGAGCGAGGAAGCGCGAAGCGAGGAGTGGCAGAGAATTTGAGAGAGGAGAGCGAGGGTTTAATTGATGATGCCATGGGAGCTATCCTTGCCATGTTTCGTGTATCTAGGTCCAAATAGGAGGAGAAAGAGAGATGGAGGGGGGAGATTTTATCGAAGTGGAAAAATAGTGAAAGAAGCTCCACTCTGCGTTTTCAGGATTTTCCGTTTCTTTCTAGTTTCTATAAATCGTTTATAATAAATTATGTTTATTATATTTGAAAAATCATATAATTATTTTTAAATATGAATCAAAATTAATTATATATATATGGGGAGGTTAACGTGAGAGCAATTTTATTGTGAGCGTGAGGCCAAAATTGATGAATTACGGTGAAAGTTGATGAATCCATTTGGGAAAATTAATGAATCCAAAAAAATAGAATTTTAAGTCCTCATGGGATTGAACCGGTGAAAATTACAATTTCAATTCATTAACTTTCTCAACGGATTCATCAACTTTCATCTTAATCATTTGGTTCTTAGTTTTAGGATAAGAATGGTTCTTATTTGAACCAAACTCTATATATATAATTATATTTATCATCTACATCATAATTTATACATTTAATCTGAAATATCTGTATTGATTTATCATGAAATTGATAATTATTCTTATATTAACACTATAAGAAATATCTACATGATAATCACTTCTTATTATAATACATGTATATATAGGCTATAGATCAAATACAATTAAGTCTATTGTGTGTTTATTATGAATCAATCCCGACCATTTAATTTTGGTAGAATTGGGAGAATCTTTCCCTCTCTTATTTTTGTTGATGCTTTGATTCTTATATATATATATAGAGAGAGAGGAGGGATCAAATAATCTGAAGCGCGAGATAATATGTAGTACTCAATCTCACTCATTCATCTCATAAATCCTATGGTGGAGATTTTTTCGGATTTTTTAAGCTTATTTTCATTAATTTCGCTACAGTGATGGTAGATTAGTAATTTGATTTGTTATGTGATATCTCGAAAACAAAGCATACATAGAGTTGAACTCAACTATGCATTTAAATCAACATAAAAATGCATTCACTTAACACAAAAATACATATGAGTTTCGAATTTAATGCATCTTGGAAAACGGTCCAGTAGCTTGCTTGCTCGCTGGCGTCGGTTGGACGCGATGCGATTTATGTTCAAGTGAATGCGGTGTTATGTTATTTCATATGTATTTTTTATGTTTTGTTGTGGCTCTTCCCAAACCCAGCGTCTACCAGCGCAGCGCGCGCTCAGCGCCCCTACCCGGCGGAGCCCACCCAGCGTCCCACCAGCGTCGGCATGCACCCAACGCCGGTTGTGTGCGATGCATTGTTATGTTATTTTAAATGCAATGTTATGTTATTACGTATGCATTATCGTGTTTTGTTGTGTCTCTCCCAAACTCGGTACCGGAGACTCAACGCCATAAACTCCCTACCCGGCGTCGGCGGGCACTCGGCGCTGGTGCCTTCCCATTTTGCCCCTGGGCGAAAAATGGGTTGCCACGTGTCAAATTTTGGTGCATTCACGTGTTCAAAATGTGTGATCTAGATTGGGTACTACATCTATGTCGGGGCCAGGGTATTACGGAACCCAACCTATATATATATATATATATATATATGAATGATTTTTTGTGAAATAAGAATAAATCTAAACCATTGATTTTAGTAAATCAACGGACAAGATTTATTTTCGTTGTGCTACAAATTGTAGATATATGTGCTATAATATTTTTCCGCATGATATTTTTCAAGGTTAGATCGGTAATTTACTATTATTAAAGAAAATTCCCTTAAATATAGATGACACACGGGTTTAACCTATTTTTAAGGGATTTCTTGTTATCTATCCTTTAAGTTATTATTTTATATAGATTATTTCATTTTCTATACTTAATATCTGTAAATTTATTTGTGATCAAAGCTACAAAAGCCATGAAAAGCGAAGTTTAAAAAAATTTATTGATTCATACATGTTTTTCAGTTATTCCATTGGTGAAATATTTTTGTAGTATTTTTAGCATATTTATTTTGCACATATGCAGGTAAAAAATTTTATGTAGTCATTCATACGTGCTTTTCAGTATTTATTGCACTGGTGAAATATTTTTATAGCATATTTAGTTTATTCATTTAGCACATATATTAAAATCTCGTAAATTATTGTCAGTTAATTTGATTATTTGTTCTGTACATATATTGTGTTCATTATTTATTTTTTATTACGTTTGAGTGTTTTCTTTTGCACATATACATTAATAATATTAAACAAAAACACTAGATCGTTTTGCATATAAATTATTTATGTAGAGTTGTATAAATTTTATTTTTGTAGCACTTTTTACTTACATACTTAGAGCAATTATATATCAATTAATATGATGTTTTTTCATTATCACATAAATATTGTTATAGTGACTTCCTGTATAGTACTTTTAACATAATTTTGTAGCATATATATAACATGTATGTGGCACTCTTTGTTTAATTTTAGCACAATTGCATATGTACATAACAATATATAAAATGAACTGACAATTATTTTCGAATTTTAGTGGTATTTGTAACGAATAAGTAAAAAAATGCTAAGAAAATATTATACCAGTGATATAGTTTGAACCACAAATATGAATCAATATATATATTATTTTACCTGAATTTTTTGTGGATTTGCTAGCTTGAATCACAAATAAATTTCATATATTAAGTATTGAAACTGAAATAATATTGCAGATAATAAGTTAAATGATATATTACAAGAAATCCCTAAAAATAATGATAAAATCGTGTGTTACCTTAAATTAAGGGAAATAAACTGATTCTTATAAGATTAAATCACTTATATAACATTGGTTAAAAACACAGATAAAAATTTATAACACATATGGTTATTATTTGTAGTACAACGAAAATAAATCATGTCCATTGATTTACTAAAATCAATAGTTTAGATTTATTCTTATTTCTTACACTTATTCTCATTCTCACAGGAACCACCCACTATATATATAGGGTTGGGTTCCGTAGTACCCGATCCCCAGATAGTATGTAGTACCCAATCTAGACCACATATTGTCACAGCCCGACTCGACTAATCTCGAATAATTGCCTTGTCAGACCGCGACTTGAGGTTGGATCAAAGAAGCTGGAAAGAAAGGGGGTCTTAGTATTGATTTCTAACCATATCATTGGTAAGGAAAAATGAGTAAATGCAGAAGTATAAGAGATATCAAGGTCGATTCAAAGAGTCTGACTATATAGTAGTTGATTATGTAATCACTATTAGAATATTCAAAAGTTCAACATATAACTAGAATTCAAAAGAGTTAAAGAGTTTGCAGCGGAATAATCGTGTGAGATATGCATATGAAGATGCATTCTCAAGGTGAACCAAAAGATGTTCCATTTCCATCGACAAAAGAATCTCGCTCAACTCCATTCCATTTCATCACCAACTCAACCTGCACATCAAAAACGAGTATGCAGGGCTAAGTACAAAGTACTCAATGGGCTCATTGCCGAAAATATTTTCTTTATAAAAGTTATTGAACTTCCCACAATAGCATATGAGGATTTTAGTTGAAAGACTCATGTCTATCAAACATTTATCATTTTTCAAAAGTGTAGGGCGACTATTTTATCCATGTTGCTCCATATCTGATCATTCATTCATTCATTCATTCATCCGTTCATTCATTTGCGCACTATGGAGGTGGCCACCTACACATAGTCGCCGTGACCGTCGAGGTAGCTAACCTTAACATACATCACCGCGTGTACACAATCCGAGTTAGTCCTCAACTAAGTCGGATCCGATCGTTACCTTTTTAACGTTGGTGGACCAACTCATTACCCTTTTTAACGTTGGTGGACCAACTCATTACCCTTTTTTTAACGTTGGTGGATCAACTCATTCTCATACCACGTTGGATATACCAACCTCAGATAGGATCACAACAAAACATAAACATTTGGCGATCGATAACAGATTCATGCAATAATATTTTATAAAGCTTTTGTAAATCATGCTTTGAGATAGATATGCATATCATTTTGTTTGAGAGCCCACCTCAAGAATTGTCCTTCTTGAAGTACCGCTAGCGATCCTTGTCGTTTTCATCTAGGTCCACAATGGACCTTGTGTAAATGGTGGTGGTTGTTGTTCTCGTTGATGAGATCTGAATTGGGTATCCTTGATCAAGAGCTCTTTCATTCTCTGAAATTCTTTGGTGTTTGATCGGTTTAAGAAATGGAATGAGATTTATTTGAATGATTATGTTGTCGTAAGTATAGCTAGGTAATGAGTATGGTGTAGGTAAAGTATGGGTTGATGGTAAGGGTTAAAAAGAATTGAGTGATTTAGGGGATTTGAAATGATGTGGTTTGATTAGACAATTTATCCAGTGTAAAATATCTGGTTCGGTTCGTAACTGTATTCGTTTAAATTTTCTCGTTCGAAATAAAAATGAAACGTCGACGATTATAAATTTTAATAATCGTTCTAATATCAAATCTCGATTTAGCTAAATAAATTAATAAATCAAAGTTTTAATTTCTTGGGGTATTACACATATTTTGAACACTTGGTCGCACCACAAGCTGACACGTGACAGCTCATTTTCTTTCCTTTTTTAATTTTCGTAAGGGGCAAAATGGAAAGAAATCAAATCAGTCTTCTTCTTCTCCTCCTTGCGACAACGGACGGTGCCAGTGGTGACGGCGACAACACCGACGAACAGTAACAACAAGATACACAAACAACAGATTTTGAAAGAAAGAAAAAGAAGAAAAAAATTTGAGAACAAAATTGATGGATTTTGAGAAAAAAATAGAAGATGAATTTGGTAGGTGATTGAAGAATCGAGAAAGATGGTGGTTATGGTGGTGGTTCACGACGAATTCGCCAGAAATCATGAAAAAAGACGACGAAATTGACAGATAAGGATGAATGAGAGATTTACCATTGAACAAACAATGAAACTGCATAGAACAAAACATAAAACTGCATAGAACAAAACATGAAACTGCATGTTGCCACGAAACACAAACATGTATTTAACAAAGCATGTTCATGCATTGATCAAAATATGTCCATGCATTTAACAAAACATGTTCATGCATTTAACAAAACGTAAAAATGCATTGTTGGCCAACGGGCACGCGAGCACGAGCGCACGCTGGGCGCGAGCTTCCAACCGCATGCATTATTGTGTTCAACTATATGTATTTTTTATTCATTAGAATACATTATTCAGTTCAACTAAATGCATAGCTTTTTTTCGCAATCACATAACAAATCAAATTACTAATCTACCCTTACTTTCGCGAAAATCAGTGAAATTAAGCTTAAAAATTCCAAAAAAAATCTCAACCATAGGATCTATGAGATGAGTGGATGAGATTGAGTACTACATACTATCTCGAAGCTCGGATACTATTTGATCCTCATATCTCTACATATAATTATATATATATAGATGATAGAATCAAATTGTAAATCTAATAATTAAAGATAAATGACTTACCTTGGAAAATGATTAGGCGATGAACGTGGATATGTAACATAATATTTCTATATTTGTTGGAGTAGTGGATGGTCATCAGTCAACTGCATAAAAGAATTCGAGGGGGTCCAAGTAGACACTCTGACACTCAAGTCAGTGATATATATTGCTTAGGCTTATTGATAGCTTAAGATTGCATACCTGACCATTGTATGATGAGATATTTATAGGTGTAAAATATGGAATAAGATAAGATAAATCGTTACCAAATATTAATAGAAAATGCTTTGATCTTCCGAGAGATGAGGCGTATGTTATGAAGAGTTTGTATAGTTCAGAGCATATATCCATGTAAGGAGTCGGCTCTTATCCGAAAACAAGAATGATGGTCCCTTGAGGGTTATACTGGTGTATTGAAGGAGGGGGCTATACCAGTTAAAGCAAGTTAAAACTTTTTCAATAAAAGACTGGACCTTCTACTAATCAGTAGATGTTAGTTAAGCGAAGCCGATTCGATCTTGGTATCGATCTTGCTAATTAGTTCAAGTACAGAGAGTCTTGTAATGAGTGATATTAGTCAACAACCCTACTAAATGCTAAGGCAGTTGGTCAGTTGGACTGATAACTAATGTGCATGTGGAATGTGTGGTTACGTTTTGCCTTTTCTATAAACTTTAAACTGATAGAGAATATTTAGTCAAATATTGATTAGTCAATTTTCAGTTTCCCACCACCGATATCAAGCGTCTTGATAGAGTGTTCAAAGCGAGAATGCGGTCTTTGCGTGTGTTGATGATGCTCAATTCAATAATATGTAATGTAAAGACGATACTAAAAGTAAAGAACAATTAGTTTTTACGTAGTTCAGAGAGATCAACTCCTACATCCACTGACTTTAAATAACATAATCAATCCACTACTTGAGATTAAGTCTTGTCTGCAGGTACAAGAGTAAATCTAGATATTGAAATTCACCTTATTAGTATCCCGCCTTACTTGGTATATCTTCCTATGCTTGCTGGTGCTAGGAAACCTTTGACTAGTTACAGGTGTAGTCGACCTAACCTCTTGCTTACAACTGCAAGATAACAAACCTTTCAACAACTAACACTTCATTGCTTACTTGCCCAACTTCTACTTAACTTTTTTTTTTGGGGAGGGGGGGTTTAGGTAGATAGTTTTTCAACTAGGATTTGAGCTATCACATGTGACAACTCAATATTTATAGGTTTAGAATATTACAAGGTAAAGACCTAGAAAAGACAATAGAGTGTATATTGAAATCTTGAGCTGATAAAAATATGTAATATGAGGATTTGCTGATAACATTTTCAACTCTCTTATTCGAAATCACTGGATGATTGTTCTTAAGATATTAGCTTTGGGTGATTTTGGACGTTTTAAAGCGCATCATTTTTGGTAAACTTTAAATGTTAGATTCTGTGCGTATTATAGAGCGAACGATGAATAGTGCCATTTAAGGGAACACTAATCACATCCATTGCATTTGTCATTTAATTTCTACCAGTTAGAATTCTCTTACGTCGCTTTCAGCATCTGTAACATCGTGCACTGTAGTTGTGCAACTATGGAAAATGGTTTTGGCATGTCAGGATCTTCTGCAGATTCATGACACACGTGGCAAGTCAAACACGCAAGGTTTAAATAACTCCATATTTTCTCAGTTGTGTCCGTGTCTTTTCAGTGCGTTGATTTTAGGTAGTATCAGTCGAGTCTGTTTCGTGTATTATCAACAGGCTAGACTCCGTATATGATCAATTTGGTGACCTTGAGTTAGTTTGACGCTTCAGCTGACGTTTTTCAGCAGCTATGACTTCTCAGTTGCTGATATGACACGGTCATATTCTAGACTTCTTTGTTTTCAACACCGTTGAGTCTTCAGTCTTCAGGATTCTGACTTCAGTCTTTGACTTCAAATGAGTTGGTAATGAAACATCTTTCAGTACGACTGGCTTCAATACTGCTTGAACTACTTCAGTATTGGGCATGTCCAAATGGGTAGTTCTTCTTCTGAAACCTATAAACAAAATACTGGCTCCCTAACAAGTGAGCACCACTATGTTAAATCAGCAGGAAAAATATCAACGGATTTTAAGATCTAATCAAAACACATAGTTAAGACATATTTTTTCCAATAATTTTCTTCTTTTTGATGATGCCAAAATCTATCTATTACACTGAGAAAAGATAGTACGGTAGATAATTAATTTCAGTAGGAGGGTTTGATTTCCCCTTACTGATATCATCATTTTCTACAAAACAATGGCCAGTTCAACATAATAAGGTTAAGAAAATACAGAGCCTAGATAAAAAGTAATTGTCGTCAGGGTAAGCTGGATTAGTTTATATATGTGTTTAGGTTGCTGAAAAATTACAAGATACATCAGTTGAGCTCAGCATCAACAAACCTATACATATTTATTACTTTGAGATCTTGATCAGTTCATCTTCTCTTCTTCATCTTCTCCTCGTATGATTCTTGTCCATACATCACAAAAACTTGTTCGACCAATTTGTTTGAATTCCTCGGGGCTATCAGCCTTTGGATCAATCTTCATTAGTTCAATAGCAACTAGAGTCTCTCTATCGATTTGAGCTGGGTCAACGAAGGATCCTCACATCGGAGGAAGGACAAGTCGCTTTGGAGGGGTACCAGCTGACATGCTGTCTGGCTACATAGCTGGCATACTTGTCAACAAGAGGCTTATTTTTATATTCCAGGAGGAAGTTCCTGAAGCCATCAGTCGTTGTCTCAGGATCTTCAGTGTAGTTAATAGTACTACATAATGAATTCCTCATTCAGCTGTTCCCATCTGCCATTGAGCTTAGTAGGCATTCATTTGTCAATATGGTGTCTGACTCCTGCGACTGGTTGGGACCTTAGAAGACCATTCTCCTAGAATATAGCTTGTACTTCTCTTGCTGGTTGTAGCCTTCCTCTGAGCTACTGCTACTGCTGGCGCTTTCTATGCTTCACTCATCAGTTTTTTATCTTGCTGCTTGTTGCGCCACCATGCTTCAATTTGTACTGGATCTCCTAGCATGTCAAATGTGGCTCTAACGTGTAAGGCAGCAAGATAAATATCCTCTAAGGGATCATCATCTGGCTCAGCTTACGAGATAATTATCTTCTTCTTCTTCTTCTTCTTCTTCTTCTTCTTCTTCTTCTTCTTCTTCTTCTTCTTCTTCTTCTTCTTCTTCTTTTCTTTATTGTCGATGCGTTCTTGATTGCTGCTTCTTGATGGTTTATGCTACTTCCTACTCAGCTTAGACCTTTGCTAAATCAGCTACTGTTTTCTTTGTGGCATTTTTTTATTCTTCGGCTCTGGCCTTTGTTGGATTTGTATACTGGAAACAGTTTTGGTTGAGCTTGTATACAATGTTTCCTGTTACCACTATTACAATCTCCTATCTGAATTATTGATTTGATTGCATATGTCTGTCCCTTTATCTCGTATATAAGTTAGATCATACAGTGTGTAGAAGATCACAGAAGTCTATATGATTCGTCAAGCTGAGATATAAAAAGGATCACAGCTAAGACAACTTTAGGACGAGTTGTCGGTATAGGCTGCGGTATAGATAAGAAGTGACTTGACTTGGTTGTTTGTCTATACTGGTACGTCTCTGACGTATTGATGGATCACAGTGAGATGAGTTCTTCTATCTGACCGTCGTGAAGAACCTAGATCTCGGTGATTTTACGTTGTTCTAAACCTCGATAAGGTATTAGGTGAGTATAAGTTACTGACCATCACTTTGACTTGTCATGGGTGAGGGTTACATAAGATAACCCAATATTCTCCGCATCTTGGGTGGTGGCAGTGCTTGTATGTCTTACTAGTTACCTGTATCGAGTCACCGTATCCATTTAGGATGATGACGTCCTCTTAAGGAGCTCAAAAGGTGTATTGTACTAAACCCTGCAGGTTGAGTTATCTCAAAGATAATAATAAGGTTGAGTAGTACTACTTAAAGAATTAAAGAGATTAATTATTTTAAGCAGTCAGAACGCTATAAATAATTAATGGACGTGCGATATCTTAAATACGGGGTTCGTGAAGTCTAAGTGCAAGCCCGACTCAACTTCGAAATTAAAGGGGTAAGTCAGCATTTATTCCCTAGTGGCATGAATAAATATTTATGAATTAATTTATGTTCTCGGCTGAACATAAGATAATCAATTTATTTGAGGCTCATCTTTATTGCTTGCATTTGATCCATGGGCTGACCCATCAAGGCCTAGACTGCTAAGAAATTCGTCCACCTCAATAAGAGTCCCATAGGGATTACTTTTGATTCTCTATCGAAGAGATATGATTATATTTATTAGATATCTGAGATCATATCCTAATAGGATCTAGGGTTGCATTATAAATATAAGGTGAGAGAAAATCAAAAGGCTAATCCTAAGTGAGAAACTTTTGAAAATTATACTATTCATAGTTGGGATTTTCAAGCTTTTCAAAGAGAAAGAAAGGCTAATTTACTGCGATACTCTCCATAGATTGCTCTTTTCGGTATTGGAGTTTTGTGACCGGATATAGTCCAGAAGATCAAAGCACGAGTCTTGATCCTATTCCTTGTCCGATAAATTCACAGGTGAACACGAGAAAATACCTATGTGTTACAATTAATTATATAGATTCATGCTAGGTAAATAATCAATGTATAGTGAATTAAACATCCAAGATAGATCATCGGGAGAGGGTTAAAATCAGATTTCCCTACAATTGGTATCAGAGCCTGGGATCAGTATCTTGGCTCTGTTGGATTAATTCACGTTTGATTATTACTTGCGTAATTAATTAATTGTGGATTCGTTGTTCATCGTGGCTCGTTTAATTTTTGTCGAATTTCATTTTTCACCAAGAGAAAATCCGTGGTTAGATTAGGATTTTTCTTGTAAATCTAATCTGTAAAAGATGAATGAAGACGAAGAACGAGACAACAGAGACCCATCGTACGGTGCGATGGGAGGCTGGCCGGAAGCCGGACGTGCGCGCGAGGGCGTGCGGACGATGGCACGTTGGGTGTGCTCGGTGCTCGCAGCACGCCGCTCGACAACTGCGGGTGAGGCTTCAACGGCATCGGGCGGACAGGGCGGTAGGTCTCGGACGGGCGTGCGGGAGCTCTAGACAGGCGTCGGCAGCAGGGCGTACGGGGCGCGTGGTCTCTGCACGGACGCCTCGGCACTGTGCGTGTGCGCGCTGTAGGAAAATCTGATTTTAACCCTCTCCCGAGGATCTATCTTGGATGTTTAATTCACCATACATTGATTATATTCCTAGCATGCACATATATAATTAATTGTAGCACGTTGGTGTTTTCTCGTGTTTACCTGCGAATTTGTCAGGCAAGGATTGGATCAAGACTCGTGCTTTGATCTTCTGGACTGTATCCCGATTGCCTAATCTCCAATGTCGAGTTAGGACAATCTATTGAAATCATGAAATTCGCCTTCTTCTTTCTTTAGAAGTTTTCGAAAATCCCAACTTTGAGAAGTCTAGTTTTCGAAAATTTCACACTTAGGATTAGGGTTTTATTTTCTCTCACCTTATATTTATAATGCAACCCTAAACCTATCAAGATAGAATTTCGCATATCTAATAAATATAATAATATCTCTTGAGAGAGAAGATCAAAACAGAATCCCAGAAGGACTCTACAAGGAGGTGGGAAAATTTCATCAAGTAACTGGCTTGGATGGGCCAGCCCATGGATCAAATGCAAGGAATAAAGATGGGCCTCAAATAAATTAATTATCTTATGTTCAGCCCATAACAAAAATTAATTCATAAACATTTATTCATGCCACTAGAGAATAAATGCTTACTTACCCCTTTATTTTCGAAGTTGAGTCGGGCTCGCACTTAGACTTTAACGAATCCCCGTATTTAAGATATCGTACGTCAATTAATTATTTACACCGTTCTGACTGCTTAAAATAATTAATTACTTTAATTCCTTAAGTAGTACCACTCAATCTTATTATTGTACTTGAGATAACTCAACTTGTAGGGTTTAGTACAATAAACCTTTTGAGCTCCTTAAGGGGACGTCATCATCCTAAACGGATACGGTAACTCGACAAATATAACTAGCATGACATACGGGCACTGTCACCACCCAAGATGCAGAGAATATTGAGTTATCTCATGTAACCTCACCATTAACAAGTCAAAGTGATGGTCAAGAACTCATACTCACCTAATACCTTATGGAGGTTTAGATCAACGTAAAGTCACCGAGATCTAGGTTCTTCACGACGATCGATAGAAAACTCATCTCACCGTGATCCATCAATACTTGAGACGCATCCGGCATAGACAAGCAACCAAGTCAAGTCACTTCTTATCTATACGCAGACTATACCGACAACTCGTCCTCAAGTCGTCTCACCGTGATTCTTTCTATATCTCATTAAACGACCAATCATACGGACTTACGTGATCTACAACACACCGTATGATCTAACTTATATGAGATAAAGGACATACATATGCAATCAAGTAAACAATTCGAGATAAGAGATGTAATAGTGGTAACATGAAACATTGATATAAGCTCAACCAAAATTGCTTCAAATATACAAATCCAACACCGCGAGTCTTGGTAGGCCTCGGGCGGACGAGCGAGATGCATGCAGGGGACTCGAGCAAGGCCAGGCGGACACGCACGATGGGGTGCATTCGCGCTTGAAGCCGTGCGCTTGCGCTTCGACGGCTCGCTCGGCGCCTCGGCGCGCTAAAGGCGATAGTACATGACCTCTGCGCGTGGGTGCCCATCGTACGAAGCACGCAGCAGGCCCGGTAGCGAGTCGCGCGAGCTTTCCTCGGTGGCATCTCGGTGGCTGTCGGCAAGGCGGGCGGCGCGCGCGTAGAGGCCTCTCGGCGAGCTACTGCGATCTTTGCTCGGCACACCTCGTAGCTCGAGTCGGCAGGCTGGGCGATGGTGCGGTACAACCAGGCAGGATGAGGCGAGGCAGACGGCAGAGTGAGGTGGGCGTCGCATGGTCGTGTGCCTAGCAGCAGCCCGGTCACTTCAGGCCGACCCGCCCCGATTCGGCCAGACGATTTTGGCTGGACCCATTTTTGACCGATTCTAGATTTCGACCGACCCGGCCCATTCCATTGTTTGACCCTTTTCATATTTTTGGTCCAAATCCGGTTTGTGAGTCCGTCCGTGCCGTGCACGCGAGGCCCGTTTTGAGATTTTTTTTGAAGATCTGTACTTTGCAAATTTATGTAATAAATTAGGCAGGAAAGTACAGGATCCACGAGTGGACCGCGATGAATGAATTTATTTTATTTTTATCATTCAAAGCATGTCTTGGATGTTTAAATTACGCAAAAGCATGCTATGTATGTTTAATTACGTAGATAAACATTTAATATGTTTTCGTGATTAGATGCGTATAGCAAGCATGCTAGGTTTATCGTGTTTTGAAGCATGTTTTGGAATTCTGCGAGCATGTTTTATATGTTGAGTTCTATAGAAAGCATGCGAAGATTACGTGATCTGCATGAACAAACCTTTTGAAACAAAAGACTAAGCAAGAAACCCGACATATTAATTTTTAAAATTAAAGATGTCAAGACCTCCACTTTTTGATCTCTAAACAAAGTGGTACGCACTGTGAGTAAACATCCACACGCGTGGCTTGCTTGCACTGTTGATCATAAGTTTGTTAGATGAGATTTCTAAATAAAACATTTTAATCTATTGAGAAGTGGGAGTTTCATGTGTAAATGTCCACACGCGTGGCTTGCATATGCGATTCTCATAAGTTCTCTAGAGATAGATTTAAAATGAGATGACAAAAGATTGTGAATTGGAAGCGGTATGGTCCGAGTGAGTATGGCAATTCTAAGAATTCATTATCTGCTGTCAAAATTATGGTCATTGCTTAGGCATCACCTCAAGTACAACTTCTCGCGAAGTCCCTTCTAGCGATAATGATATGGTCTAGTAAGGTCCAATCATTAATTTCATTTGTCATAAGGATAAGTTAACATGGATTGAAATTAAGCGACTAAAAGGTACATTTTAGTGCGGTAGAGGCTTCGTGTGTAAACATCCACACGCGTAGCTTGCATGTGGAATTCCTGAAGCGATTGGGTGTTCAATTAATATTGTTTTATCAAAGGTTACAATAATATTATTACTGAATTATGTGCGATCGTATGCTTATGTGTTTACATTACTTTTGGATATATCTCTCACACCGATTTTCAATATGCTCGCACAAAACCCTCTATCCGATCCAAATTTTATCGAATGGAAACAAAAAATGGAATATGTTCTTATCGCAGAAGAACACATGTTTGTTTTCACTACTCCCAAACCCGATGCCCTTCTCGGCGATCGGCGAATGAGCGGTGAGTCGCAGACTTTGGCATAAGTCAAATAATATGGCCAAATGCTATATGATGATAACTATGTCCAAAGGCTTGCATTGCGACATCGATCGATGGTGAGCATAATCGAAATATGGTCAAGTCTCAAGAGTAAGTTTGGATAGTCGGATCGGACAGTCCGCTTCCACACAATAAGAGAAATCTTGGCATGTAGGATAGAAGAAGAAAGTTCGGTCCATGAACATGTCTCCTACATGACTCATCTCATGGATAGTCTTGATCAGTTGGGAGGGTATCGACGGCGAAGCAAGGTCGATATCATCCTCAACCTGCCCAAGTCTTTGAGAATTTTCACGTGAAAGCGATCATGAGCAAGACCGAGTATACACTTAGTCGGTTGCTTAATGATCTCGTGGCGCGGAAGAAGTCATGGGCAAGGCACATGCCCTTGCTAGCACATCTAGGGGCCCAAATTTTCCATTGAAAAGTGGAAGAAGAAAAAAGGGTACCAAAGATGGTAGAGGTAAGGGAATAAGTGGGAGCAGTGGAAGCAAGAACATGGTTACCACCGGAGGCATGAAAAAGGCAAAGGAGAGGGGCATGTGCTTCAAATGCGGCAGGCGGGCATTAGAAGGCTAAGTGCCCCATGCCCGAGGCTCAAGTCGCCATTTGCTTTAATGTGAAACATGTTTAGCAACTAGTTCCGCTCATTCATGGTAGTAGATACGGGTGCGACTGATGATGTTTGTTACACATTGCAGGGGTTCCTGCGGATAAGGTAGCTATTTAATGGCGAGATAACGATCTCCATGGGCAACGCAGTGAAATTCGAGACCGTTGCAGTCGGAGATGTTTCTTTATGTTTTGATAGAACAGTTTTAGTATTAAAAGACGTTTTATATGTATCGGAGTTTCGACGAAACCTTATTCGGTTTCAAACTATTTATACATGGATATTTTATTATTTTTATAGTGGTGTTTCTATCATAAGAAATGGCGAAGTTATCGTGGGCCGACTTTATATAATTCGCTTTATCTTATTACGCTAAACATAATACCTTTAATTATGTTGCATTTACATCAAACCTTAAGAAGAGGAAGTTTTCTTAAGCTAGATGACACCACATTTCTTTGGCATCTTAGATTAGGTCACATCAATCTAAATAGGATCCAAAGGCGGCTAAGAATGGGCGTTGGGTGAAATCACGGTAACTCGATCGGTCTGCGAATCTGTATAGAAGGAAAGATGTCGACCGGACCCTTCAAAGCGAGGGGTATAGAGCGAGGAAGTGTTGGAACTAGTCTATTCGACATGTGGACAAGCTCGTGGAAGGTGCAGTATTTTGTTACTTCATTGGCGATTACTCAAGAGTGCGGATCGTATACCTTCACCGCATGTCGAATGCTTGAGAAATTCAAGAATTTAAGGCAAAAGTGGAGCGAAGCTAGGTAAGAGTATCAAGTCACTACGGTGCGATCGATGGCGAATACCTCGATGTGAGTTCATGGGCTGTCGATGCGGTGTGGGATTACCCCACTCTCACTACCACCGGCACACCACAACAAAATGGTGTGTCGGAAGCGAAAAATAGGACTCTCTTAGAAATGGTTAGATCGATGATGAGTTATGTAACATTTCCTATTTCGTTCTGGGGGTATACCTTAGAAACAACGGCATATTTGCTCAATCTAGTACCGTCTAAGTCAGTCGACAAGACCCCTTTCGAGTTATGGTTTGGGCGCAAGCCTAGTTTAAGTCATATAATGATATGGGCGATCCGACACATGTCTTGAATAAGAAAACTGACAAGTTGGAGGCTAGATCTGAAGCAAGGCTGTTTATTGGTTATCTAGAGGGCGAAATGTGGTTATTTCTATAGTCCTAAGAATCAGAAGGTCATTATTGTTGGATTTGTATACTGAAAGCAGTTTGGTTGAGCTTGTATACAATGTTTCCTGTTACCACTATTACAATCTCCTATCGATTTGAATACTTGATTGCATATATCGTGTCCCTTATCTCATATATAAGTTAGATCATACGGTGTGTAGAAGATCACGAAGTGCATATGATTGGTCAAGCTTAATGAGATATAAAAGTTTCTGGTGAGGCGACTTAAGGGCGAGTTGTCGGTTTAGGCTGCGGTATAGATAAGAAGTGACTTGACTTGGTTGCTTGTCTATCTTTGATGCGTCTCGGCGTATTGAAGGATCACGGTGAGATGTGTTCTTCTTTCGACCGTCGTGAAGAACCAAGATCTCGGTGACTTACGATGATCTAAACCTCGATAAGGTATTAGGTGAGTATGAGTTCTTGACCATCACTTTGACTTGTTATGGGTGAGGTTATATGTTCTAACCAGATTCTCCGCATCTTGGGTGGTGGCGATCTTGTATGTCACGCTAGTTATCATGTCAGTCACCGTATCCGTTAAGGATGATGGCGTCCCTTAAGGAGCTCAAAGGTTTATTGTACTAAACCTGCGAGGTTGAGTTAGCTCAAGTACAATAATAAGGTTGAGTGGTACTACTTGAAATAAGGATATTGTCGTTTAGCGATCGATTGCTAGAAATGATTAATGGACGTTCGATATCTTAAATACGAGGATTCGTAATGTCTAAGTGCAAGCCCGACTCAACCCGGTAATAAAGGGTAAGTCGACATTCTTTCTCTAGTGGCATGATCGAATGTTTATAAATTAATTTATGTTAAAATTTGAACATAAGATAATTAATTTATTTGAGGCCCGTCTTTATTCCTTGCATTTGATCCACTGGGTGGCCCGTCCAGCCCATAGCTTAGCAAGAAAATCGGTCCCTATATCTCTCTATGGCAAGATTTTATTCTCTTTATCCACGAGGATATAATTATATTTATGGAATATGCATAGATCCTTTCCATATAAGATTATGGTAATAATCTTGAGAGTATGGAAATAATCTAAAGTATGGAAATAATCCTAAGAGTATGGAAATAATCCTAAGTGTATGGTAATATTCCATATAGGATTATGGTAATATTCCATATAGGATTATGGTAACATTCCATATAGGATTAAGGTAGTGCATTATAAATATAAGGTATGAGATAATGTCAGAACACTCACAAAACACAAAGACAATTTTGGTCATCTCTTGGTGTAGAGAGGAAAATTTTCGAGAGTTTTAATTGAGAGAGCTTTGGGTGATTTTCCGTAGCATTCTCCATAGATCGTCCTCGCTCGGCGTTGGAGATTGGGCGGCCGGGATCTGATCCGGAAGGTCAAAGCGAGTCTCGACCGTTCAATCCGTTCATCCGTTCGATCCACCTCGGCGGATCGAGGTAAACACGAAAACCCCAGCGTGTTGCTTTTAATTATATAGGCGCATACTAGGTTTATAATCAATGTATGGTGAATTAAACACCAGATGGATCCTCGGGCGAGGGTTAACATATGTTTTCCTACAATTGGTATCGAGCACAGGATCGGAATCTTGGCTCTGTTGGATTAATTCACGTTTGATTATTCGTGCGTTATTATAATTGTGGTTGTCGTTCATCGTGGCTCGTTTGTTTTGTTGGTTTTGTTTTACACCACGAGAAAATCCGTGGTTAGATTAGATTTTATTATGTAAATCTTATGCGTAAAAAAGAAGCGAAGAGCGAGCGAGCGAAGAGCGAAGCAGACGGAAAAACGAGGTTCTCGGCGAGACTTACGGGTGGTTTCATGGCGAGTCTCGCGATCGCTAGAAGCGATCGCGAGGCTGCTGCGGCAGGCGCGCGTTCTCGCGGGATCCTGGCGCTTAGCGGCGAACTTCATGATCGCGGATTACCGCGGCTGCGCGGCCGTCGCGAGCTAGCGGGCGGCAGGCGCGCGTTCGCGCGAAACCCAGCCGGCGGCGGACTTCGCGATCGCGGTATGGCGGCTGGCGGCGATGTCTCGGCGGGCGTTCGGCGCTTGGGCGTGGCAGCGCGCGCGTGCTCGATGGGTCGCGGTCGCGTTAGCGACATGAGGCGCCCGCGAGGCCGTGGCGGCGGCAGCGGTGATGGCTGGGGCGGCGGGCTTTGCCCTGGCCGCGGCCCGGCCTCTTTGGGCCGACCACGGCGGACCGTTTTCAGATTTTCCGGCCGTGCCCGTGCGCGAGGCCCAGTGTTGAATCCGGTCCGTGCCCGTGCACGCGAGGCCCGTTTGAGTTTAATCTTGTGCTTTGTAAATCTATGTAATAGATTAGATTTAAGTGTACGGGTTTCACGATTGGGCGCGATGAGCGTTTTATTTTATTTTATCGTTCATATGCATGTCGTGGATGTTTAAATTATGCGGTAGCATGCTATGTATGTTTATATTACGTTGACAAACCTTTAAGTGTTTTACGTAATTGGATGCGCATAGTAAGCATGCTAGGTTTATCGCGTTTATCAAGCATATTTTAGAATTACTGCGAGCATGTTTTACATGTTGAGTTCTATAGAAAAGCATGCTAGGATTACGTGATGCATGGACAAACCTTTTGAATAAAAGACTAAGCAAGCAACCCGACAAATTAATTTTCAAATTAAAATGTCAAGACCTCCACTTTTGATCTCTAAACAAAGTGAGGCCCTTTGTGAGTGGCGATCCACAGCGTGGCTTGCTTGCCTTGTTTATCATAAGTTTGTTAGATGAGATTTCTAAATAAAACATTTTAAATCTATTGAGAAGTGGGAGTTTCATGTATGGCGATCCACGCGCGTGGCTTGCATGTGCGATTTTCATAAGTTCTCTAGAGATAGATATAAAATGAGATAACAAAAGAATTTGAATTGGGCGGTATGGTCAGGTGAGTATATCAATTCTAAGAATTCATCTTACAACATTAAAATTGTGGTCATTGCTTAGACATCACCTCAGTACAACTTCCCATGAAGTCCTTCTTGCGATAGTGATGTGGTCTAGTAAGGTCAATCATTAATTTCATTTGTCATAAGGATAAGTTGACATGGATTGAAATTAAGCGACTAAAGGTATATTTTAGTGCAGTGGGGGTTCGTGTGTAGCGTCCACACGCGTGGCTTGCATGTGGGATTCCTTGGGCGATTGGAGGTTTCAATTAATATTGTTTTATCAAAGGTTACAATATTATTATTCACGAATTATATCGATCGTATGCTTATGTGTTTACATTATCGTTTTGAGATATGTCTCTTACGCCGATTATCAATATGCTCGCACAAAATCCGTTATCGGTCCAAATTTTATCAGTGGAAGCGAAACATGGAATATGTTCTTATGTTGAAGAACACATGTTTGTTCTCACTACTCTAAACCGATGCCCTTCGGCGCGTCGACTAATGAGCGGCGAGTCGGCGAGACTTTGGAATAAGTCGAACAATATGGCTAAATGCTATATGATGACTACGATGTCCAAGGCTTGCATTCTGACATCGATCGATGGTGAGCCTTGACGATATTTGGTCGAGTCTCGAGGTAAGTTTGGGCGATCGGATCGGACGATCGCTTCCACACAATGAGAGAGATCTTGGCGTGTAAGATGGAAGAAGGAAGTTCGGTCCATGAACATGTCTCCCATGACTCGTCTCATGGATAGTCTTGATCGGTTGGGAGGAGGTATTGACGGTGAAGAGGTCGATATCATCCTCAATACTGCCAAGTCTTTTGAGAACTTTCGCGTGAATGCGATCATGAGCAAGACCGAGTTTACACTTAGTCGGTTGCTTAATGATCTCGTTCTTTGCGGAAGGAGTTATGGGAAAAGGGCACATGCTCTTGCTAGCACATCTAAGGGCCCAAAATTTTCATCGCAAAATGGAAATAGAAAAGGGTGCCAAAGGTGGTAGAAGCGAGGGAATTAGTGGGAGTAATGGGAACAAAACATGGTTGCCACGGAGGCTTGAAGAAGCCAAGGAGAAGGGCAAGTGCTTCAAGTGCGGCAAGGCAGGCGTTGGAAGGCCAAGTGCCCTATGCTCGAGGCTCAGTGCGCCATTTGCTTTAATGCTTGAAACATGTTTAGCGACTTGTTCTACCCGTTCTTGGGTAGTAGATCTGGCGCAATGATCATGTTTGTTACACCTTGCGAGGGTTCTGCGGACAAGGGAGCTGTTTGATGGCGAGATAACGATCTCCATAGGCAGCGGAAAAGAAGGTGTTGCCGTTGGAATGTTTCTTTATGTTTTGGGACAACAGTTTTAGTTTTGAAAGGCGTTTTATATGTGCGGATTTTGGTGGAACCTTGTTCTGTTTGAAATTATTTACTCATGGATATTACATTATTTTTGATAGTGGTGTTTCTATCATAAGAAATGGCGAAGTTATACGTGTTGGCACTTTATATAATTAAGCTTTATCTATTTACGCAAAACATAATACTATAACTATGTTGCATCTTCATCAAACCCTAAAAGAAAGTTTTCTTCGCAAGATGACTCTACTTTTCTCGGCATCTTAGATTAGGTCACATCAATCTAAATAGGATCAAGGCGGCTAAGAATGGGCGTTGGGTGATCTCACGGTTACTCCGTTCCCGGTCTGCGAATCTGTATAGAAGGTAAGATGTCGACCCGGACCCTTCAAGCGAAGGGTTATAGAGCCCGAAATGTTGGAGTTAGTCCATTCGACACTGTGTGGACCGATGTCCACACAAGCTCGTGGAGAATGCAGTATTTTGTCACTTTCATTGGCGATTACTCAAGAGTGCGGATCGTATATACCTTCGCAAGTCGAATGCTTTGAAATTCAAAGAGTTTAAAGGCGGAAGTGGAGGCGAAGCTAGGTAAAAGTATCAAGTCGCTGCGTTCGATCGCGGTGGCGAATACCTCGATGTGAGTTTATGGACTATCTAGTGAAGTGTGGGATTACATCCCGGCGCACTTCACCAAGACACCACACTGACAAAATGGTGTGTCGGGCGAAGAAATAGGACTCTTTTGGAAATGGTTAGATCTATGATGAGTTATGCTACATTGCCTATTTAGTTACGGGGTATGCCTTGAGAGGCGGCATACTTGCTAAATCTAGTACCGTCAGTCGATCGAAAAGACCCCTTTCGAGTTGTGGTTTGGTATGAGCCGGTTTAAGCCACATAAGGATATGGGCGATCCGGCACATGTCTTTGAACAAGAAGGCGACAAGTTGGAGGCTAGATCGGCCGAAAGGCTGTTTATTGGCTATCTAGAGGAGCGAAGGTGGTTTATTCTATAGTCTAAGGATCGGAAGGTCATTATTAGCACTAATGCTCGATTCTTAGAAGAGGACTACATGAAAATCATAAGTCAAAGTTGAAATCATTCTTGAGAATTAGAAGATGATCGTGTTCCACCACCGATTAGGCGAAAGTGCGAGATGTCGAGTCTAGTGGGAGGATCGACACGGATACTTCAAGAAATTGAAGTGGGTCGAGTTCCTTTGGAATACCGACCGTCTGAGTGGTACCTACCACGACAAGTTGTGCAAGTTAGAGAACCACAAGTATCTGCACCCACCGTTGCCATTGTGCTGTAGAACCTCGTCGTAGTGGGAGGTTGTTCGTCGACCCGGCGATTTATGTTCGTGGGTGAATCTTGGTTTGGTCGTGAGACGAACATGCGATAATCGACCCATGGACATCTGAGGAGGCGTCTGAGATATTGATGCAAGATCATGGCACACGCTATGGACTTAGAAATGGAGTCCATATGGCTATGGATGTATATGAAAGACACCTCTACGGATGGCGAGGAAGCCGTAGGTAGTAAGTGGATATCTGAGGAAGAGATTCCGATGGAGAGGTTTGGCTTTTAAAGCCGGGCTTGTGGCGAAAGGTACACTCAGTTGAGGGCATCGATTTCGATGAGACCTTTTAGCGCTGTAGCAATGCTCAAGTCCATCGAATTCTTCTAGCCATGTGACCCACTTGAACTAGAGGTTTGGCAAATGGATGTTAAAACCGCTTTTCTAAGCGGTTACCTTGAGGAAGGTAGAGACATCTATATGCGACAACACGAAGGTTATGTGGTAAAGGGTGAAGAGCATCTAGTATGGAAGCTTAAAGTCCATTTATGGACTTAGCGAACCTCGATCATGGAACTTACGCTTTGGCGGTGGTAAAATCCTATGGATTTACCCGGTTGCCTAGCGAGTTGTGTGTGTCGGTTAGATGTCAGCGGTGATGTGGTATTTCTTGCACTTTATGTAGATGACATCCTTCTAGTTGGCAACAACGTGAAGGCATTATCGGGCGTAAAGAGTTGGCTATCCGATCGGTTTCAAATGAAAGACTTAGGAGATGCGTACATTCTTGGGATCAAGGTTTACGAGATCGCGAGAAGAAAATATTGAGCTTATCTCGGGCGTCTTACATTGATCTTGTGATTACTCGTTTTAGTATGCGGACCGCGAAAGGATTGCTACCTTTCGGACATGGCGTTCCTTTATCTAAGCAGATCACCTATATTTACAAAGGAGATAGAGGAAATGAGACAAGTTCCTTACGCTTCCGCCGTAGGAAGTCTCATGTACGCAATCTTATGCACGAGGCCGATATACGCTATCACGGTAGGCATAGTAGCTGATATCGATCTAACCTGGACAAGCTCATTGGATTGCGATAAAGCATATACTCAAGTACACGAAAGGACTCGAGATTATAGGCTGGTTACCATGCGAGATAGTCTAATGCCTTTGGGTTATCTGAGACTCGGTTCAAGTGACCGTGATGAGAAAAAGTCGACCTCGGGCTATGTGTTTACCTTGGGAGGTGGGCCGTATCTGGCGGAGTGCAAGCGGCGATGCATTGCGGACTCTACCATGGAAGCCGAATATGTAGCGGCGGAGGCTTCTAAGGAGGCTGTATGGTTCGAGAACTACCTCATGGATCTAGATGTGGTACTGGTTTGCCCAAAGTATCATAGTTTCTTGTGATAACTTTCGGTGCGATGTGGCAAACTCGAAGGAACCACGGACCCTAAAGCGACCAAACACATAGAGAAAGTACCATGTCATCGAAATCGTTAGGCGGTGGCGTCTTGATTGAAAAGATTGATCTGACGGAAAATCTAGCGGATCCATTCACGAAGAGCACTGCGCATAAAAAGTCTACGATGGTCACGTTAGAGGACTTGGATTGCGCTTGATGGCACCCACTTAGAAAACTTTTGTATAAGTGGGAGAAGCAAAGTGATGGTTGTTTGTAATAGCTAGTAGAAAGACACATTGTATACTAAAGTTTGCTTTAGTATAAGTGGGAGATTGTTGGTTGTATCTTGAAAGCGGTTTGGTTGAGCTTGTATACAATGTTTCTATTACCACTATTACAATCTCTATCGATTTGAATACTTGATTGCATATATCGTGTCCCTTATCTCATATATAAGTTAGATCATACGGTGTGTGAAGATCACGATGCGTATGATTGGTCGAAAGCTAATGAGATATAAAAGTTTCCTGGTGAGGCGACTTAAGGGCGAGTTGTCGGTTTGGGCTGCAGTATAGATAAGAAGTGACTTGACTTAGTTGCTTGTCTATCTTTGATGCGTCTACGGCGTATTGAAGGATCACGATGAGATGTGTTCTTCTTCGACCGTCGTGAAGAACCAAGATCTCGGTGACTTCGATGATCTAAACCTCGATAAGGTATTAGGTGAGTATGAGTTCTTGACCATCACTTTGACTTGTTATGGGTGAGGTTATATGTTCTAACCAATTCTCCGCATCTTGGGTGGTGGCGATCTTGTATGTCACGCTAGTTATCATGTCAGTCACGTATCCGTTAAGGATGATGGCGTCCCTTAAGGAGCTCAAAGGTTTATTGTACTAAACCTGCGAGGTTGAGTTAGCTCAAGTACAATAATAAGGTTGAGTGGTACTACTTAAGAAATAAGGATGTGTCGTTTAAGCGATCAGATTGCTAGAAATGATTAATGGACGTTCGATATCTTAAATCTGAGGATTCGTAATGTCTAAGTGCAAGCCCGACTCAACCCGGTAATAAAGGGTAAGTCGACATTCTTTCTCTAGTGGCATGATCGAATGTTTATAAATTAATTTATGTTACAGGTGAACATAAGATAATTAATTTATTTGAGGCCCATCTTTATTCCTTGCATTTGATCCACTGGTGGCCCGTCAGGCCCATAGCTTAAGCAAGAAAATCGGTCCCTATATCTCTCTATGGCAAGATTTTATTCTCTTTATCCACAAGGATATAATTATATTTATGGAATATGCATAGATCCTTTCCATATAAGATTATGGTAATAATCTTGAGTATGGAAATAATCTAAGTATGGAAATAATCTAAAGTATGGAAATAATCCTAAGTGTATGGTAATATTCCATATAGGATTATGGTAATATTCCATATAGGATTATGGTAACATTCCATATAGGATTAAGGTAGTGCATTATAAATATAAGGTATGAGATAATGTCTAGAACACTCACTCAAAACAAAGACAATTTTGGTCATCTCTTGGTGTAAGAGGAAAATTTTCGAGAGTTTTAATTGTGAGAGAGCTTTGGGTGATTTTCCGTAGCATTCTCCATAGATCGTCCTCACTCGGCGTTGGAGATTGGGCAACCGGGATCTGATCCGGAAGGTCAAAGCACGAGTCTCGACCGTTCGATCCGTTCATCCGTTCGATCCACCTCGGCGGATCAAAGGTAAACACGAGAAAACCCCAGCGTGTTGCTTTTAATTATATAGCGCATGCTAGGTTTATAATCAATGTATGGTGAATTAAACACCCAGATGGATCCTCGGGCGAGGGTTAACATATGTTTTCCCTACAATTATTAGCACTAATGCCCGATTCTTAGAAGATGACTACATGAAAAACCATAAATCTAAAGTTGAAATCATACTTCAAGAATTAGAAGATGATCGTATTCCACCACTGATAAACACGCATTTTACACGTTTATTGTTGATATTTGAAGATGATTTTAGATCAATAAAGTGCGTTTATATCTTGGATCTCAATGCTTTTACATATTTTTGGAAGATACTGCTCTTGGGTTCCGTTTTGGTGTTTTGTAGGCTTATAAGTTGAAAACCAAAGCATGGAGCGAAGGAAGAAGCGAGCGATGGCGAAATGGCGCCTAGCGACCTCCTTGTGACGCTAGCTGGGCGCAAGCCAACAAAGCGGGCACAAGAGCATGCGCGCGAAAGAGGTACCAGCGACGGTCTAGCGACCGCTGGGTCGGCCGAACAACAGCTGAAGCCGGCGAGGCGAGGCCGTGCGCGAGGAGACCCGGTGGCGCGGCGTGCCGCGACGATTACCTACGGCGACCAAACCTGGCGACCGCGAGGTGTGGCGCGAGGCAATCTGTGTGGCCGCTGAGAAAGCGAGGATGGCCGAGAACAAAGTGATCCTCACGACCGAGCTCCGACCGTGAGCTCGGCCATGAGGCGGAGACTCAAAATTAGGGTTTTCACCTAAATCTATAAATAGGGCTCTACCCCTCGCCCTAACCTGGTCGAGACCTATTTTTACGTTTTCTTGAGTTTTCTCTAGTTTTCATTTATTTTCGCTCTAGCTTTGATTTAGATTCATTCTAGCTTTAGTTTACCATCATTCTACATTAGTTCTCGCATTGTTAACCTTTGGAGCGTTTTCGTCGAAGGAGTTCCATTGTTTTCCGTTTTCCGTTGGGTTTGGATCGAACCCAACCATTGTTCTCGACGTTTCCGCCGGGTTTGATCTATTAAATTCGTACTTTTATGATTATTTTATATTTTATTCCGTTAATTATGTCTAGCTAAATTTACATTTCTAATCCTAGGGTTTGCATGATTCTATCCTATATGTTGTGATTCACCTTTATTGTTATTTACCTTCCGGGCATTGATTCATGATTCTTGGTGCTTATTTATATGTGTTGATTTACGATCAATCTTGATGCATATCATAGTTGCCAATTAATTACGTAATGATTTTAATTGTCGATCGATCTTGAATGCATGATAAGGATAAGCCTTGAGTAAATGGCGAGATAGGAACATTCGTAGGAAGCATATTCTTCGTGATCCTTTTGGAGTTGCTTATTTTCCTCTAGAGGCGTATGATAATAGGAAAATTAGTAATCAAGTGTCACAATTGTAAATGGCGAAATTGTTGGCTACATATGTGATCTTCCATCTTATGCGGATTAAAATGGTTAATAATAAGCGGGACAAACATCGTTGTGAATAGGATTAGTGCATCCCAGGGTTAGTCTTTATCTCTTATATTCATCTTTGAGTTTTATTGCTTTTGTTTATTTTCAAGTTATTACCTTTGCTTTGGATTTAATTATCGAAGCCATAAACCTTCAAACCATATTTTGTTGCTTGGATAATGATGAAGGATTAGAGTTGGCTTACGTGTTTCGCATTACAATTCACGTGGATCGATACTCGACTTACCCATATACATGTAGCGTTATTTTAGTGCGATCAAATTCTATCGATCGACCACCGATTAGGCGAAAGGTGCGAGATGTCGTCTCGGTGGGAAGGATTGACACCGGATACTTCAAGAAATTGAAGTGGGTCGAGTTCCATTGGAATACCGACCATCAAGTGGCACCTACCCGACAAGTTGTACAAGATAGAGAACTACTGAGTTACTACACCTACCGTTGCCATTGTGCCGATGGCGCCGTCGTAGTGGGAGGGTTGTTCGTCGACCAGAGTGATTTATGTTTGTGGGTGAATCTTGATTTAGTCTAGGAAGCGGCGGTATAATCGACCCATGGACATCTGATGGCGATACAAAGCACGAGATGCAAGATCATGGCACACCGCTATGGACTTAGAAATTGAGTCCATAACGACTATGGATGTATCTGAAAACACCTCTACCGGATGACAAGTAAGCCATAGGTAGCAAGTGGGTATACAAGAGGAAGAGATTCGGATGGAGGTTTGACTTTTAAAGCCGGGCTTGTGGCGAAAGGGTACACTCAGTTGAGAGCATCGATTTCGATGAGACCTTTTCACTGTAGCAATGCTCAAGTCCATCGAATTCTTCCGACCATAGCGGCTCACCTAAACCTTGAGGTTTGGCAAATGGATGTTAAAACCGCTTTTACGAGCGGTTACCTTGAAGAAGGTAGAGACATCTATATCAGCAACCGAAGGTTATGTGGTGAAGGTGAAGAACATCTAGTATGGAAGCTTAAGAAGTCCATTTATGGACTCGAGCAAACTTCCCGATCATGGAACTTACGCTTTGGCGGTGGTAAAGTCCTATGGATTTACCGAGCAAAATCTTGACCGAGATCGAAAATTCCCAAAGGAGAAGGAGGCGAGAGAGAAGAAGGGCTGCAATGGCGGCTAATCCTGAGCAGGGCATTCGCCGAGCAAGCTGCGCATGCTAGCTGATTTTGAGAGATGTAGCGCGGATGGCGAATATGGGACTCCTTGTCCCTACCCCAAAATGAGACCTCGAACTACATGTACCGACCTCCCTTGAACAATTCCAAGGAGGAGGATGGGGCCCGCGTGGGCCGAATAATTTGAATTAAAGCCGTACGATCGGTATGGTGCAAGGAGAGCGGTTTGGGGAGGAGTTCTGAAGACCGAATGCACATCTCGAGACTTATCTCGACATTTGTGACACCATCAAGTAGAATGGGGTGCCACGACACAATCCGGATCGCATGTTCGGATTCTCTGTGACCGAGCGAAGGTGGTTGAGCACTGGACCGAACCGGGATAGACAAATGGGGAAACTTTGCGAAGTTCCTTTCAAAATACTTTCCGCTTGACCAAAGCACGAGAAAATCATATCGAGATCTCCCACTTTTGCCAACAAGGAGGCAGTCGTTATTGAAGCATGGGAGAGATTTGGGGTTTATTGAGAAAGTGCCCACAACATGGTTTTCTCCGAGGCGACAAATCACGCGATTCTATAGTGGTGACCTGCATCACGAGAAGCATAGTGGATGCGTCGGCGGGGGATGCTGTTGAACCGCCGAGTAGAGGAGGCCGACGCATCATAGAAGAGATGGTGGCGATAGTTATCAATGGCGATGGAGAGAACACCGTGGCGGCATTGCTTGTGAGAGTGATTCTGAATCGATGATCTTATGAAGAAGTTCACTCTTTTGAAGAGCGGATCGAGGCGAAGAGGTCAATCATATCAATCGGAGGAACCATGGGAAAATCCGGCATACCATCTAACAATAGGAATCACCGAACTTGTCGTATGCCAACTCAATAACTTCGACAACCTCCGTGAGGCTTTATGCGAGAATGGTATGATTCGAGAGCGAAGAAGCGGGGTTTAGAGGAGTTGATGCAGCGGTTGGTTGTGAGCAACCAACAAATGACGACAAATCGAAATTCGATGGCGCCGCAGTGAACTCGTTCATCAATAGCACTACCGAGAGGATAACACGGTTGGAATCCTTTATGCGACCATGGGCAAACACATAAAGATGATGGAGAATCAGTTGGTGGATATTGCACAACAAAATGCACACCAAAGGCGGGCCAATTTCGAAGTAATACTGAGTGAACCCGAAAAGAATCGGTGCTTTGCTATCCGGTTGAGAAGTGGAAAGCGTATCAGACCCGGACGAAGAAGGCGGCGGAAGAGCACCTCGCGACCGCGAGCCCGGCGCGAGACATCACACGTTCGGCGATTCGATGAATCGCGGCGACCCGACGCCAAAAAGCACCTCGGGACGAGCTCGCGACCATGAGCCGGCCGCGGACATCGAGCGAGCGAGGGCGAGCCGCGCCCGTGCGCCCAGAGCGAGGAAGAGGGTCGAGTAGCACGGGTCCTAGCGATCACCCTCGCGGTCGTCCTCGGTGACGAAATATCCTACATATACCCCTCGGTTCCGTTTCCAAGTCGACTAGCTAAGTCGAAATATGGCGAGAGTTCACCGATTCAAAGAGATATTTCAAAAGTGAATATCAATCTACCTCTCTTTGAAATGCTCGAAACATGCGGGATATGTGATGTTTACGAAGATGCATTAACAAGCAAAAACAAATTGGGTAAATTTGAAAAAATTAACCTATCCCGAAGAATGCGGTGCCATCTTACAACGGAAGTTGCCTCACGAAGCGAGAAAGATCAGGAGCTTCTGCTGAGTGCGAGATTCTGAGCACACATTCCCCAATGTGTTGTGCGATTTGGGAGCAACATCAATCGATGCTGGTGAATGTATTCAACCGCCTGGAGCTAGGAAGATGAAGCCAACAAAGATCTCATTGATGATGGTGACGAATTCGATCCACATACCTAAGGGATTGTTGAAGATGTGTTGGTAAGAATTCGGGACTTTGTCTTTCTGCTTGATTTTGTTATATTAGACATGCCAATTGACATCGACCACTAATCTTGGGTAGACCTTTTCTAGCAAGCGGTGGTGCTTTGATTGATGTGCGGGGAAGGTGACCTCACTTTTCTCGTCAATGATGAAGAGCTCAAGATTTCAATATATGGCGCCATCAAGCAACACGGACGATTCGAGCACGAAAAGTGTTATGCGATCGATCGCTCTTTGCTAGTCAGTCTCGCACTTGAAGGGCAACCGACCGGTCGGCGGGCATCTTTGCGAGGAAGAAGTGGACTCGGCATAAAAATCAGTGATTCATTCAAGTTCGGTGGAAGCCATTCTTGTACCAATTGGTGGTGCATTGTCGATGCTAAGTACGGCAAATCGAAGTTTGGAAAATTGTCATTTGTCAAATCGCTTTGATCGACGAGAGGTACCGTCGAGCTAGCGACGATAAATCCAGCTTGGTTGGGAGGTAACCCGACATTTACATGCTTTATGTTTTCGCTTTGTTTTCTTGTTTTCGTTGTTTTTCGTGTCTTGTTTGTTTGTTTTAGCCCATGGTATATCATCAATGGCGAGGATTCTATCCACCGCGAGTATGTATGACATTTGAGGTAAGATCTCTCCCAATCACTCTCTTACGCAAACATTATTGTCTCCATTGCACTGCTGACAATAAGTTTGGGGGAGTGGTCGAGTGTGATGTGGTTGAGATTCCTTTTTATGTTTTCGTTGTTTTGTTAAGTTTTTATATGTTGGAGCTTTTATCGTGTCTTTTGTGTTTTGTTGTGTGCGTCGATCAACGAGTTAAGTGAAGTGTGTTAATCCATGTGGTGATGCGATAGAAATTTTTTGTGATAGTGCACATGATATGTTAGAAAATAGCATGGATGACTTGAGATTGCTTAGCTTGTTGTTTTAACCATTTGCTAAAACCGTGAGACTTGAGCTTCCTTTGTATACACATCTTATTCTGATTTCTTTTATTTGTGTGATATCGTGCATGTTATTATCTTCTAGAACTTGCCGTTTTTCTATGTCGAGGCTGCAATATGTGTTTTGAATATGGAAAGGATAAAGACCATCTTTGTTAACCACATATTTACCCAAACACTAATGATGATATATACCGTTTGTCGCCTTCTTTGAGCCTTTATTAGACTTTATTCTTTCGATTAACGGATGATAGGAGGTGAGGATGGATATGGGAATCAAATGGGAGAATTTGTTTTATAAGTCTAAGTGGGGATACAAGATAAAGTATGGTACGTGTGAAAAGAATAGACCTATAAGCTCTATTACAAAGCGAAAAGAAAAAAATTTGTGAATAGTATGAGCATAAAGGAAGTCGATTATCATAGTATATGGTACCTTGAGTGAATAAATGTCGAAATAGCATGTTGGAAAGGAAAGGAAATGGACAAAGTCCATATGAGTGATTATAGAGATGGAAGTACTTGGAATATATTTGAGTCACTTAGCTATATATTATCCTACCTTAACCAATGTGCCTACAATACAACCTATGAAAAGTCCTTTTGATCCTAATTTGAATGCATTTGACGTGGTGGAAATATTAGAAATGGCAAGCTATGGTGAGATTTTGCATTGCATTGATTTTTGAGTGCATACACGTCCCTTACTTCTTTATGAGTTGAGTGTACTCTATATATTACATACGTACCATTGTAAGGTTGAATTGAATGAGATTTTTCTTTCAATGGTTGTACATTGTCGAGTTGACTAATGTTGTCGTGTGCACTAATGTTTTGAGCTTTGAGATATTTCTGAGGCCTAATTGTGTTAATCATCTTTGCTTATGCTCGTTGATCTATCCTTGTGTCTTGTCTTTCTTTACATTTTGTTTTGTTTGAGGACAAACAATGCTTTAAGTTTGGGGGTTGATAAGCGCATTTTACGTTTATTGTTGATATTTGAAGATGATTTTAGATCAATAAAGTGCGTTTATATCTTGGATCTCAATGCTTTTACATATTTTGGAAGATCTTGCTCTTGGGTTCCGTTTTGGTGTTTTGTAAGCTTATAAGTTGAAAACCAAAGCATGGAGCGAAGGGCAGCAGACGAGGGCAAAATAGTGCCTAGCGACCTCCTTGCGCCGCTAGCTAGGCATAAGCCAAACAAAGCGGGCGCAAGAGCATGCTGTGAAAGAGAGTGCGACCGGTCTAGCGACCGCTGGGTTGGCATGCGAGGCAACGAAGCAGGCGAGGCGAAGGCCGTGCGAGGAGACCCGGTGGCGCGGCGTGCCGCGACGATTACCTTACGGCGACCACACCTGGCGACCGCGAAGTGTGGCGCGAGGCAATCTGTGCGGCGCTGCCGAGAAGACGAGGATGGCGAGAAAAAGTGATCCCTCGCGACCGAGCTCGCGACCGCGAAGAGAGGCGGCAGACACCAAAATTAGGGTTTTCACCCTAAATCTATAAATAGGGCTCTACCCCCTCGCGCCCCTAACCTGGTCCAGACCTATTTTTACACGTTTTCTTCAGTTTTTCTCTAGTTTTTCATTTATTTTCGCTCTAGCTTTGATTTAGATTCATTCTAGCTTTAGTTTACCATCATTCTACATTAGTTCTACGCATTGTTAACCTTTGGAGCGTTTTCGTCGAAGAATTCCATTGTTTTCCCGTTTTCCGTTGGGTTTGGATACGAACCCAACCATTGTTCTCGCACGTTTCCCTTGGGTTTGATCTATTAAATTAGTACTTTTATGATTATTTCGTATTTTATTCCGTTAATTATGTCTAGCTAAATTTACATTTCTAATCACTGTGGTTTGCATGATTTTATCTTATATGTTGTGATTCCTGCTATTGTTGTTTACCTTCCGTGAATTGATTCATGATTCTTGGTGCTTATTTATATGTGTTGATTTACGATCAATCTTGATGCATATCATAGTTGCCGATTAATTATGTATGATTTTAATTGTCAATCGATCTTGAATGCATGATACGGATAAGCCTTGAGTCGTGGCGAGATAGGAACATTCGTAGGAAGCATATTCTTTGTGATCCTTTTGGGTTGCTTATTTTCCTCTAGAGGCGTATGATAATAGGAAAAATTAGTAATCAAGCTGTCACAATTATAAATGAATGAAATTGTTGGCTACATATGTGATCTTCCATCTTATGCGGATTAAAATGGTTAATAATAAGCAGGACAAACATCGTTGTGGATAGGATTAGTGCATCCCTAGGGTTAGTCTTTATCTCTTATATTCATCTTTGAGTTTTTATTGCTTTTGTTTATTTTCAAGTTATTACCTTTGCTTTGGATTTAATTATCTGAAGCCATAAACCTTTCAAACCATATTTTGTTGCTTGGATAATGATGAAGGATTAGAGAGTTAGCTTCTGTGTTTTCGCATTACAATCCCTGTGGATACGATACTCGACTTACCCATATACATCGCGCGTTATTTTCGTGAGATCAAATTCTATCGATCAACCACCGATTAGGCCAAAGGTACGAGATGTCGTGTCGAGTGGGAAGGATTGACACCAGATACTTCAAGAAATTGAAGTGGGTCGAGTTCCATTGGAGATACCGACCATACAAGTGGCACCTACCCAGCAAGTTGTACAAGATAGAGAACTACAGGTTACTACACCTACCGTTGCCATTGTGCCAGTCGCGCCTCGTCGTAGTGGGAGGGTTGTTCGTCAACCCGAGTGATTTATGTTTGTGGGTGAATCTTCAGATTTAGTCCTAGGAAACGAGCAGGCTGTAATCAACCCATGGACATACAGCGTGGCGATACAAAGCACAGATGCAAGATCATGGCACACCGCTATGGACTTAGAAATTGAGTCCATAACAGCTATGGATGTATACGAGAAAACACCTCTACCAGATGACAAGGAAGCCATAGGTAGCAAGTGGGTATACAAGAGGAGAGAGATTCGGATGGAGGTTTGACTTTTAAAGCCGAGCTTGTGGCAAAAGTGGCACACTCAGTTGAGAGCATCGATTTCGATGAGACCTTTTCACCGTAGTAATGCTCAAGTCCATCGAATTCTTCGACCATAGCGGCTCACCTAAACCTTGAGGTTTGGCAAATGGATGTTAAAACCGCTTTTCTAAACGGTTACCTTGAAGAAGGTAGAGACATCTATATGCAGCAACCCGAAGGTTATGTGGTGAAGGGTGAAGAACATCTAGTATGGAAGCTTAAGAAGTCCATTTATGGACTCAAGCAAGCTTCCCGATCATGGAACTTACGCTTTGACGAGGTGGTAAAGTCCTATGGATTTACCCAGTTGCCTAGCGAAAGTCGTGTGTATCGTTTAGATGTCAACGGTGACGTGTTATTTCTTACACTTTATGTGGATGACATCATTCTATTTCGCAACAATGTGAAGTGTTATCGGGCGTAAAGAATTGGTTATCCGATCAATTTGAAATGAAAGACTTAGGAGATCGTACATTCTTGGGATCAAGGTTTACCGAGATCGCAAGTGAAAATGTTGAGCTTATCTCGGGCGTCTTACATTGATCTGTGATTACTCGTTTTAGTATCGGGCGCCAAGAAGGTTGCTACCCTTGGACATGGTGTTCCTTTATCTGGAAGCGGTCCCTAAGGCGCAAATGAGATAGATGAAATGAGACAAGTTCCTTACACTTCCGCCGTAGGAAGTCTCATGTATGCAATCTTGAGTGCGAGACCGATATACGCTATGTGGTAGGCATAGTAGCTAGATATCGATCTAACCTGGACAAACACATTGGATCTGCGGTAAGCATATACTCAAGTACCGAAAAGAACTCGAGATTATAGGCTGGTTTACCAAGCAGATAGTCGATGCCTTTGGGTTATTGGACTCGGATTTTCAAGTGGCGCGATGAGAAAAAGTCTACCTCAGGCTATATGTTTACCTTGGGAGGAGGAGCCGTATCTTGATGGAGTGCAAAGCAGCGATGCATTGCGGACTCTACCATGGAAGCCGAATATGTAGCCGCTTCGGAGGATGCTAAAGATGCGGTATGGTTCAAGAACTACCTCATGGATCTAGATGTGGTACCTCGTTTGCCCAAGAGTATCATAGTGTACTATGATAACTCAGGTGTAGTGGCAAACTCGTTAGAGAGAAAGTACCATGTCATACGAGAAATCGTTAGACGAGGAGACGTGCTGATTGAGAAGATTGGTACTGCGGATAACCTAGCTGACCCATTCACGAAAGGCCTGCTGTAAAAAGTCTACGACGAGCATGTTCGAGGACTTGGATTGCGCAAGATGCGCCCCACTTAGAAAGGACACTTTTGTAGAAGTGGGAGAAGCAAAGTGATGGTTGTTTGTTATAGCTAGTAGAGAGACACATTGTATACTAAAAGTTTGCTTTAGTATAAGTTGAAGATTGTTGGATTTGTATACTAGAAGCATTTTTGGTTGAGCCTGTATACAATGTTTCCTGTTACCACTATTACAATCTCCTATCTGAATTGTTTACTTGATTGCATATGTATGTCCATTTATCTCGTATTTACAATCTCCTATCTGAATTGTTTACTTGATTGCATATGTATGTCCATTTATCTCGTATATAAGTTAGATAATATAGTGTGTAGAATATCACATAAGTCTGTATGATTGGTCAAGCTTACTGAGATATAAAAAGGATCACAGCTGAGACAACTTTAGGACGAGTTGCCGGTATAGGCTGGGGTATAGATAAGAAGTTATTTGGCTTTGTTGCTTGTCTAAACTGGTACGTCTCTGACGTATTGATGGATCACAGTGAGATGAGTTCTTCTAGTTGACCGTCGTGAAGAACCTAGATCTTGGTGACTTTACGTTGTTCTAAACCTCGATAAGGTTTAGGTGAGTATAAGTTATTGACCATCACTTTGACTTGTCATGCGTGAGGGTTACATAAGATAACCCAATATTCTCCGCATCTTGGGTAGTGACAGTGCTTGTATGTCATGCTAGTTACCTGTATCGAGTCACCGTATCCTATCCTATCCACCTCAATAAGAGTCCCATAGGGATTCTGTTTTGATTCTCTCTATCTGAAGATATATGATTATATTTATTAGAAATGCAGAGATCTTATCCTAATAGGATCTAGGGTTGCATTATAAATATAAGGTGAGAGAAAATCAAAGGCTAATCCTAAGTGAGAAACTTTCGAAAATTATACTATTTATAGTTGGGATTTTTGAACCTTTTCAAAGAGAAGAAGAACGCGAATTTCTGCAGTACTCTCCATAGATTGATCTCACTCGGCATTGGAGTTTTGGCAAACGGGATACAGTCCAGAAGATCAAAGCACGAGTCTTGATCCTATTCCTTGTCCGATAAATTCGCAGGTGAACACGAGAAAACACCTATGTGTTGTAATTAATTATATAGATGCATGCTAGGTAAATAATCAATGTATGGTGAATTAAACATCTAAGATAGATCCTCGGGAAAGGGTTAAAATCAGATTTCCCTACAGCCTTCTCTTTCACTACAACTTGATCTCATGCCATCTCTTTCCCATTTTTGGAATCATCAATAAAGTCATGGAGGGAGGGGGAGGGAAAGAGAGATGCCACTAACAGTTTAATTCAGCGCGACATGAGACTGATCTATTTTCTCGAGACGGTCAGCATAGGCGGCTAGCAGGCTAACATTTTCAACATGTTCCTTCTTCAGGTGGCTTACTTCCTCTTCCAAGACAGTTATACGATCGTCAACACCTGAGAAAATAAAATCCAATTGGTTTTGGACTGTTGAGAGCTGGTCTTGGACTGAGCGGAGTGCAGTTGGGATCTTGCGAGTGAAGTCAGCTTCAAAGGTTGTTTTCATCAAGATAATCATTTCATGTTTCAATTTGTTGATGGTTTTATCACATGCTATTTGCTCATGTTCAAAATTCTTTATCACAACATCCACCAGATGTCAAAAATTTCAGCAAATGATGAAAATATTTGAGTGGATCTGCTCTGCAAAGGTGACAACACTCAATTTTGCATTGTTTTTCCCAATCTTTATATCACTTTTCACCAATATTTATATGTAGATCTCATATTTTCAGTATGATTTCAGTATTTTGTGATGATATCATGCTTGGGTATTTGTCACAGCCCAATTCCTTAACCATAGGCCGTGACGTGGATTAAGAAAGAGATTTTGATAATCAATAACAACAACTGTGACCAACAACATATACCAATAACAAGATATGACACCAATATCCATTATGATGGAGTCAACATTTATGGTCATAAGAGGGAGAATGGAGCTTGACAAAGGATAATTCTAAGTTCTCAAACTACAATGAAGAATTAAATGAAAAAGAACAACGACTAAGGATGGATAATCTGTGCGGATAACCAATGTCAGTATCTATTTAACCAAGAGTAGCCAAGCTTATAATTCACAAAACAACCAAATAGTGCGTAGCAACATGAAGAGTCATAAGACTCTTCAACCAACAACATTCATTAAAAATCTTGATGCGTAATCGCATCGACTATTTAACTTCGACAACAAAAGCGATGCGTCAGCGAAATAGGTGTTTGAGCTATATGTATGAAGACATATAACTCTGGGCTTTACAAAAATTCTACAACATAACAAGTTTAACTCTGGTGTCAACACCCAACATAAACGGGTTTAGCAACAACAACAATAACCACTAAACTTAACATCAACAACATAGTGAGAATGCTACAATGTTCATCTCTATCGCCATCTCCAAGCTCAACCTGCATGTTTAGAAATATATGCAGGGCGTGAGTACATAAAGCACTCAGTGGACACATGCCAAAAATATTTAAAACTTGGTCTCAGAGCTATATTGTTGACTTGCCAAACTTTAGCATACACAGGGGTTTTAGGAAATAACCTGTATACGCTACTTGCAAATATCTGTTTTTCATGCTCATGATAATATAATAACTGAATATGCATCTCATGTGTCTGCAGACAATTATCTCATATCTGTGATACATATCTACGTACTTCTTGTGTTAAGAAGTAGGCCTCCTTCTCAAACACCTTGGCTAGAAGGCCACTATGTGTACACAAACCCTTACTGGCAACTCGTCCAGGGCCGATATCGTCATTCTATCGTAGATAGGTAAAATACAGCACCCTCAAAACAGGCAAGTCAAACAATTTTCAAATATAAAACACATCAATATGCAAATAACAATTTAGCACGTGCTATCTTTAGTTCGAAAGTCCACTTGTCAAGGCTTTTTACTCAAGGAAATTAAGATTCTCTTCTTCTTCGTTTTTCACTTCCTTTCCTCTTTCGGTTGTACCTTAAATTAATATAAGGTAAATTAGTATAGGGAAGACATATTTTATTCTTTTAAAGAAAATAAATTCTTATTTTCTTTCTTTCTTCTTCTTCTTATAACTATTCAAAATGTCCACTTAGTCTTTCTGTTACTAGGGATTACGAGTCTTTCGGGCTATTGTATCCTTCAATTTCTAACACTTTCTTGATCGACTTATCTCATCTAGTTTACTTGAGTTCACTTGAACAAAAATAAGGACTTAACTAAACAAATATTATTGATTTTATTTTCATCAAGAACTAGATTTGTAACATCTCATCAACTAAAACAATCAATGATCATTTCTCTTATTTAAACCCATTTCTAAGTTCTTAGATTATTTTCATAAGCACTTGATTACACATAGTCTACTTATATAACTTCTTTACGATTAATTTCTAAATAAAATAGGAACTTGAAATCAACTTCAATGCTCAACTTTTATTTAACTTCTATATGCTCAATTATATTATGATAAATCATTATCATACTTTAATTGTTCTTCTAAACTTAATTCTATCACATGCCCTTCAACTTTCCTTAGTAACATTTAGAGGAAAATTCAACATAATCTTTCACTTTTAACATAAACTAATTCTCAACATGCTTGACCATTCTCTTAGAACTCATAAGCATGTTTATACTATTCCACAATTTTCAAAATCATTAATGTTCTTCAACTTGAACTTACTAACCATGAATGTAATTTTTAACTTAAACTTTCATTTAAATCCCAAAAAATGCTTATTCATGCTCTATTATCTTTCATAAACCTTAATTTATAACCATCTTTGCATAATCTTAAGCTAAACATGAACATATCACATTAACATATAAACTAACTTTTTTCAACTTTTACATATGAACTTTGAAAAATCTAAATAAATTATATGGTGCTTACTTCACTTCATAAAGCTCATATATCATGTTATTTGAAGCAAATAAAATCAAATCTCCACAACTCTTTTTCTTTAAAATTTTCAAAAAAATTTATCTTTATTTAAACTTTGATTTTCATCAAATTTCTTTCTAATCGCATGCTTTAACATGCTTAATTACATAAATATAAACTAAATCTAAGTATAACATCATATAATCTTAACATCAAACCAATGTCAAACCCAAGGGTTTAACCCCTTTTCTAAATCACAACAATATCAATATTTAAGCATAATCTAACTTTTAAATCATAAATCTAACAATAAACATAGCAATAATCATCAAATAATACTTCTATTTCAACTTCACACCATTACAATCTAAAATCAAAAGTTTAAGAAAATTTAAGCATATAAACATGATAAAAAGTGAGGCTGCCTTCAAACAAACCATTTTAGTTATTTAAAATAGTTTGGAGTTTAGGTTTAAGCTTAGAACAAGAAATTTTTTTAGTGAGTGTTGTGTGTGTAATTTCAAAAATTAGGAGGTCTGGAGAAAGTTTAGATGATGATGAATATTAAGGAGGTGGAGCATATTTATTTTAAATTTTATTTTATTTTTAATACTCATATAATTTATTTTCCTTTCTTTAAGGAAATAATAATATGAAAATTACTACTATTTTATTAATAAAACTATGAACTTTAGAATATGACATTTACAATAGCATAACTTGAAATTGCTATTGTTATAACATTCTTTGATATTAAGATTAATCAATCTATATAATAATTCGAATTTCTAAAAGAAAAATTCTTCTATTTTCAAATTCTAGAATTTTTTATCATTCACATTTTATTTCACTAGTTGTAATCAAATATTTTCTATCTTAATCACTTATATTTTCTTTCTTCTTAAGGATGCAATGCCCTATTAGACCTCTAATTCTTAATTAATTACTTTTTAAAAATTAGGGTATTACAGTATTGTTTTGAGTTTTTTGTGCAGTTTCGATGTGTTTTGGAAGAGAAATGTTTAGCCTCAGTGTTGATCAGGAAGAATTTAAAATTGGCACCAGAAATTGGAGCCAGAAAGAGTCTGAGAGAAAAGAAGTCAAAGTTGGTGCCCAAAGTCAAAGTCATGCGACCTTTGAAAGATAAAGTGGCTGAAGCCTTTCGGTTGCATTCAAGAAATGATCATGGTAAAGATTCATCGTTAAGCGGCCATTTGACCGCCATCCAAGCTGGTAAGTCAAGCTAGTCAGCTAAAGCTGATGCGGCGACCGGACGAGATGACCCAACCAAATTAAAGAGTCATACATTTATCAATATGGCTGATCCAACCGAAGAGCAAGCAAAAGTTTACCAGTATGAACTACCAAACTAGCAAGTCCAAACTGGAAGAGCTTACTGATGAACAGTACCAATCTAGCATGTTGGCAGAAAGTGAACGAAAATTGACAAAGTGTTAAGATATCAGTAGATCCAGTCTAAACTGGTGAACAATAACCAAGATGCCCGAATTGGAAAACACGGAGTTACCTATTGGATAAGTGTTTGACTTTTGGACTCCGTACACTGATGCAAGCACAGAAAGCAAAGACGATAAATGCCACGTGTTCACCTTCTTATTCGCTCATGCGAAAACATCCGAATGTCGACCACGCATACATTTCTCATTGGGTCATGCAGATTCATCTAGGATCGTCGTCCCTTTGAAGCATCAGCCTCTGCACCACTGTCGGTGGTCCACATAGATTTAGAAGGACGAATTGGCCCTTGAAGCTGAAGCACAAAGCTGAATTGACAAAAATACTCTTCAGCCCTAAGATCCAAAAAAGACCTGTTTACCTCTCTTATTAGCCTTTTATAAATAGTGAAGATGTTCTCTTGTAATGGGAGTAGAGTTTTTTTTTAGAATAAATTTAATTCGGTTAGTTGGTTATCTATTGTAGTTTAGCTTAGATTTAGTTTCTGTATTAGTATTTTCCTTTACATTATTGTTATTTTATTTTACATTCAAGTTTCAATCTAGTTGTATTTCAAGTTCAACCTTTACATCTGTATTTTTACTTTCCTTGTTCTTCATGTTTTCATTTTTGTTTTTCGTGCCTTTTATTTCCAGCATGAATAGCTAGAACTCTAGCTAGTTTTAAGTTTGCATGTTACTTGGATGAGGGTTATGTGATATTATGTTTGATGCCATATTGTCTTCCATTGTAAGTTTATGACTCTCGGTGATTTTATCATGCTAGACTGTTGATCACCTTCAAAGCATGTGCAGTTATTTGCTTGGATGACCAAGAGGGTTTAAGTGAATAACGGAAATCAAGAGTTCTTGATATAAAAAGTGCTAGATGACCGAGAGGGTTTAGTAACTTTTGTAGGAGCATAATCTTTCGAACTTTTAGGAGTTAGGACGATTTCTTAAAGCCTAAGGGTAATAGTATCGTGCTAATCAACGCTCATATGACTTATTGAGAGAGAGAGACTATGCATAAATGAGTGATCTTCCACATGTTTTGGATGAAACGTGGTAACTGAATCAACACAATGTTCACATAATCTGAAGCAGAGCGTACATGCTTCCCTAGGATCAGTGTCTTTTATTCTATTTTTCTCTTGCCTGTTTATTTTATTGTTGTTATATTTGATTATTTTATTTTTGTTGACCAAAGTCAACCATGTTCGTACCACCTTCCTACATGATATGTTTTGCATGAACAACGATAAAATATCTACGTGAGATTACTTATTCTGTTCTTACCATACACAATCCTTGAGGAATCGACAACCCGACTTACTGCTTGCTACAATTATATTGTGTCAGCTGCGGTGATATATTTTGTGACGATCATATATTTTGTAGCACGAACAAGTCACAATCTACCAAATTTTTGGCGCGAGTTGTGGTTGAAAATACAACAATAATTTTCTGACATTTAGTTGTTGATTTAGGCTTGTATTTATTTTTATTTTATTCTATTTTGTTAGATCTATTTTGAACTCTATTTATTTGTGATCTCTTTAGGTATTGTATGAGCACGAGAACAGGGTAGCACGAGCTGTGGCCTTTGGATTTTAAATTTGAATGCACTCAGAGAAGGCCAGACAAGACAGAGCAGATCCAAGTTTGATTGGACTAGATCCAGATCTAGAAATAACACACCAATATCCAGACCCGATGGTTGAAATCAATCAAATAATAGCAGAGATGGCTGAAACAATAAGTAGGATAGCTGAACAATAGAAACCACAATCTCCCTCAATAAACCAGATGTACAGGCCACCTGTAGATCAGTTCACGGAGGCGGTTAGGGAACAGTAGTGGACCCAACAACTTTGAGTGGAAGCCAGCCCTGATGCATATGGTTCAGGCATAACAGTTTGGAGAAGGTGCTACTGAAAATATGAATGCCTATCTCGATGCATTCCTAGACATTTGTGACACTATCAATGGTGTCCCAACTGACACCAAACGTATGAGAATGTTTGGATTTTCTTTGAGGGACCGAACGAAGTATTGGTTCAAGAGCTTGGACAGAACTGAAATCAATACATGGAAGCAACTCTGTGCCCAGTTCGTCGCTATCTCTCCAAAGCACACAAATTGATAGAAGAAATATCTCATTTTCCCCAAATGGGAGATGAATCTTTATTTGAAGCATGAGAACATTTTAGAGAATTATTGAGAAGATGCCCACAACACGATTTTATATAGGGACAACATATCACTCACTTCTACAGTAGTCTGACGCCTAATACACATAGCATAGTTGATGCTACTGCTGTGGGTGACTTCTGAATAGATTAGTTGATGAAGCAACAAGAATAATAGAAGAAATGACATGCAACAGTTATCAGTGGACCATGAAAAGAAATCAATCAAGAGCAACCAAAGTTGTAGCCATTACCGATAAAAGATTTGATGATCTTTTTGATCAGTTTACACTTTTAAAGAGAGATTCGACATCGCAAAGACAACAACGGACCATGTTCATCTGATGTTCACTAAAGAGAAGAACTAGGTCCATCGGTGAATTTCCACCAAGACCGACTTTCTCAAATTTTTAGCAAGGGAGTTCAAAGATACCATCCTAACAATAGAAATCATCCAAATCTTTCAGAAGCGATCCCAATAATACTGTGATTTCTCTGGTTTTTCGAGAAGCAATGGAGTTATTAAAGAACCAAGGAAGCCGGTTTGAAGATATGTTATCATAGTTTATCACTTAGTAGACCTCAACACAACAACAATCTATATTAACATAACAATAGTTTATAGGACAAACCGGATAGAAGTCGTTAGTATTGGAGAATACAATTTCGACTTTAACTAAACAAGTGAAGGCGATTGAAGGCCAAGTCGACTAGGTAGCAAACCAAGTTCTCGGACAACACAAGCAATGCCAATTTTGAGCAATATAGAAATAAACCCAAAGAACTAGTGCAATGCTATCTTGTTGAGGAGCGAAAAAGATTACCAAGGACACGCTAAGCATGAAATAACAAACCAAGATCATATTGGTCACTTGTCCAAAAGCCAATTACAAAAGAAAAGAGAAGGCGATCCATGGATGATCGAGAAAATTTAAATTCTAAGAAATCAACGGATGAGCCACATATCTTGAATACGGTGAAAGATCCCGGTATATCCATACCAGTTTATGTACCGCAAGTCCCTTTTCCACAAAGACTAGCAAAGACCAAACCGGATGAAAAGAGGTCAAAATTCATGTCCATGATGGAAACCGTAAACATCAACATACCTTTGTTAGAAGCACTGAGAGAGATGCCAGGGTAGGCAAGATTTATCAAGGATGTTGTGATGCGCAAGAACAAACTGGATAACTTTGAGATTGTAAACCTTTTAGAGGAATGCAGTGCAATTTTGTAATGCAAGCTATCTCTTAAACTGAATGATCCTGGTATTTTTAATATTGAATGCGTCATTGGGGGATAGATCTTCTCCAACGTCCTTTGCAATCTAGGCGCCAGTATCAACCTCATGCCTTCATCCATTTTCAATCGTTTGCGATATGGTGAGATAAAGCCCACAATAATTGCTTTACAAATTACGAACATTGATAAACTCCATTTCTTCCTGGTTTATTGTCACACTGGTTTGGCAAATTCTTACCGGATCGTGACTTGGGGTTTGGATTACGTATTTATGAAAGAATAAGGTTTCCAACTCATTTCATCTGAAGAAATATAGATGTTCCAAGCGAAACGAGAATCATGATGGAGCAAAATAGCTTATATATATATATAAGATGGTTTCAAGGTTCTACCAAGCGATAGCTTTTACAAAGCTTAACATAGTAACAAAATATATGAGTCTCAAGAGTTTGGCAATGAATAAAGCGTGTGAGACATGCATATGGAGATGCATTCTCGAGGTGAACCAAAATACTTCATACTTCTTTGACAAAGATTTCGCTCAACTCACGCCTGTTCCATCACCGCTCAACTGCACATTTAAAACAAATATGCGGTGAGTATAAAGATACTCGGTGGACACATGCGAAAACATTTTACTTTACGAAATATTCAGATCGCTTACATCACGATAAGACACAAGGGTTTTATTTGAAAAGGCCTTGGCTTACTAAATACATTTTCATTACTTTCTCAAAGTCGTCGGCGGACATTTTCTCATAACAACGTATATTCCAAGTCGGCTATGGATAACGCACGGAGGAGGGCCTTCACCCGGAAGACGATCGACCGCGACACGTTCAGAGGTCGAAAGAACCGATCGTAACTCGGTTCGAAGTCAAGTGTACACAACCCTAAGCTAGATTCCCCTTCACCTCCAAACAGGATCCGAATCGTAATACTTTTCTGTTGCCTGTGCAACCCGAATGGACATATACAAAACATAAAACATTTTTGGCGGATAATATCGTATCTCATCATTTGCGCGAAAACAAGAAAGTAATAACGATAAATGATTTTTCCAAGAAAGCTCGTAAATGGTTTTGATAAGAAAGCCCACCTCGAGAACTTAAAGTTCTTATGTCACTAGGGTTTTACTTTCCGTTTCTCCTTCGAGTCAAACCTTATCAACGTAAGAAACGAGGTTTTAGCATATCATCATGCCATAAGAATCATCGATCCGAACCAACGTACGTACTATCTTTCATTCTTTCCTTAGTTCAAATAATATTCATCATATTTCAACTTGTTCATTAATATTTCATGATTTTGTAAATTTCGGAGTGACATAAGAACTTTAAGTTCTCGGGTGGGTTTTCTTATCAAAACCATTTACGAGCTTTCTTGGAAAATCATTTATCGTTATTACTTTCTTGTTTTCGCAAATGATGAGATACTGAGATTGTCCGCCAAAATGTTTTATGTTTTGTATATGTCCATTCGGGTCGCCTGGGCACAGAAAGTATTACTAATTCGGATCTAAAGTGGAGGTGAAGGAGAATCTAGCTTAGGGTTGTGTACACTTCGACTTCCGAACCAATTACGGTCGTTTTTTGACCTCTCGAACCATTCGCGGTCATCGTGCGTCCGGGTGAAGGAGGCCTCCTCCTATGCGTTATCCATAGCCGACTTGGAATATCGTTGTTATGAGAAAATTTTCGGCCGCGACTTTGAGAAAGTAATGAAAATGTATTTAGTAAGCACAAGGCATTTTTCAAATAAAACCCTTGTGTCTTACTGTGATGTAGGCAGTACAATATTTCGTAAAGTAAATGTTTTCGGCATGTGTCCACTGAGTGCATCTTTGTACTCAGCCCTGCATATTTGTTTTTAAATGTGCAGGTTGAGCGGGTGATGGAACAGAGCAGGAGTTGAGCGAAATCTTTTGTCAAGAAGTATGAAGTATTTTTGGTTCACCTTGATAATGCATCTCCATATGCATGTCTCACACGTTTTATTCCGCTGCCAAACTCTTGAGACTCTGTTATATTTTGTTACTATGTTAAGCATATGACGTTTATGAGCATGGATTATAATTTTAGTACAAAGTTAGGAATATATTAAAAATACTATGTTATGACCGAAAATAAGCATGAGATATATGTTGATGTACATGAATTTTAATTGTTGTTTTGAACATGAAATAATGATAGTTATTCATGTTTAAAATTGTATGATTTTATGTGGAAATTTTTGGAAAAATATGCAATAATATGAGATGGTAATTTCAAAATTTACAAAATCATGAAATATTAATGAACAAGTTGAAATATGGTGAATATTATGTCATATTATGATATAAAGAAAATATGACGTCTTATGATATATGATATATGGATCATATGATATGATACGTGAGAAGTTGAGACGTAGGAAAATATGTCTATGAATACATAGAATTTGAGTATATACGTAAGATGAGAAGTAAAGTCAGTACATGACGAAGTTAGATATGGAATTAGGATTCGTACGTTACGCCGAATGATTTGAACTAAGGAAAGAATGAAAGATAGTACGTACGTTGGTTCGGATCGATGTTCTTGCGAAGCATGATGATATGCTAAAACCTCGTTTCTTACGTTGATAAGGTTTGACTCGAAAAGAGAGAAGCGGAAAGTAAAACCCTAGTGACATAAGAACTTTAAGTTCTCAAGGTGGGCTTTCTTATCAAAACCATTTACGAGCTTTCTTGGAAAATCATTTCTTGTTATTACTTTCTTGTTTTACGCAAATGATGAGATACGATATTATCTCGCCAAAATGTTTTATGTTTTGTATATGTCCATTCGGGTTTCGGGCAACATGAAAAGTATTACAATTCGGATCCTAAGTGGAGGAGAAGGGAATCTAGCTTAGGGTTGTGTACACTTGACACTCGAACCGAGTTAGGGTCATTGTTTGACCTCGAACCGTTCGCGGTCGATCGTGCGTCCGGGTGAAGGAGGCCTCCATCCCGGCGCGTTATCCATAGCCGACTTGGAATATACGTTGTTATGAGAAAATGTCTAGCCAGACGACTTTGAGAAAGTAATGAAAATGTATTTAGTAAGCACAAGCCATTTTTCAAATAAAACCCTTGTGTCTTACTGTGATGTAGGCAGTACAATATTTCGTAAAGTAAAATGTTTTCGGCATGTGTCCACTGAGTGCATCTTTGTACTCAGCCCTGCATATTTGTTTTTAAATGTGCAGGTTGAGCGGGTGATATAATCCATGCTCATAAATGTCATATAAACACATTTAATTCATAACTTCAACATATAGCATAAATTTAACGTATTTCACATAATTTTCGAAAGCATGTAACAAAACTTATCACATATGAATTTCTAATATTTTTGCATGAAATAATAAGAGTAGTAAGGTTTCTAACCTTCTATTTGTTTTCGGTCGACGTCAGCGACGTTTTTCTATCTACGATCGAAGAGAACTTTTGGGAACACTCTCTATTTTTTTTTCTCTATTTTCTCTCTATTTTTCTTGCTATTTTCGGTTATGAGGTATGGTATGGGGTGGTCTCCTATTTATAGAGTTTATAAAGTGTATTTAATCATTACTTTATAAAATATCTAAATATAAAGTCAAAAATTACAACTCCTTTTTATCTCATTAAATTTCGGTCCTCGTGAGTTGTCCATGAGTCATTTTTGATCTTATCCTATACTTTGATTATTCATCATATCTTATCTTTTTGAAATTATAACATATCTAGGTGTAAAATCAAAATTACAACTCATACCTTATCTTTATGATAATTTCGGCTACCTCCTTTTCATAAGAGACAATTATTTTATTTTATCCTATAGTTTATTATGTTATTTTATTATTTAATTAATATATCTTATAATTATCATAGAATAAATAATTCATCACTTTATATCATGTATGTGTGTGTTTCGGCTACTTCCATATCCTTAGGATAGATTTTTTTTTTTCTATATTATATACTTTAATATTATCACATAATAATATCATATTTGAAAAGTCAAAATTTTCAACTTAGGATAAGGTGTCATTATCATAAGGTTGGAAATTAAATTTTCTTACCTTATAAAGTCAAAATTTTCGGCCATATAGTTCCAAAACCATAGGTTACTTGTTCAAATTGATAATCATCTTTACTTTACACCTAATAATGTCTTATCTTTATAATTATAACCCCTTCATTAATGAAAGTATGATATTTATATCCATTTCACACTTAATAATCAAAATTTTCGGTCCTTATCTCTAATATATGCTACATATTTTATTTTCTTCCAATTAATAGCTATGTAACACAATATTGATCTTAGATGATAATTTAAATCATAGGAAAATTAATTAAGATCAATTTTATGTACTAAAGAAAAGTTATCGGCAAATAATTCGAAATTAAAGATAAATTATTAAATATTTATTCTCTTTATAACTAATATTATTTTCATGAAGAATTACATAAATATATTGATCTTATATCATAAAATAAATTTTGAAACAATTCTAAGCAATTTACAATTTTTGAAAATTAGGGTTTCCAGAATTAAATTTTTATAAAATTCCATTCTTACCCTATTTTATTAATTTCGAAATTTTTATAATTTCTAGGAGATAATATTGATCTAGAAATCATGATATTTATCAAGTATATAATTAAATAAATTATTTGATACAATTATCACATAAAAATTGGTGATTTTCGAAAACCACATAAAATGATACACTAGTTTCGAAAATCATGCAAGCTAATATCAAAATATTATCTCCTATGATATTTATCACATTTCTACATATTTCTAAGAGATAAACATTATCTCTTAATTAATCATGACCTTATCTTATCTTTTTATAAAAATATCATAGCATAATTATCCTAAAAATATCATTTTCCAATCCTTATCACATCCACCTCATAAATTTCGAAAATCATGCTTGATTTGTACAAGATAATTATCTTATCATATACTATAAGATAAACATGACAACTCATCACATAAAATCAAGTGATCACATATTAAATCACAAATTAATCACCTATTTTCCAAATTTTCGAAAATCACTTAAGAAATAGAGAAAATATTTCTTTTTCTTCCTTAGTGTAATACTTGGCTACATAATATCCCACATATACTTAAAAACATATTTAAAAATTATTTCGTTCAAATTTTTAAGAGAAATTCTATTTATTCAAAATCGACAATTACCGACGTTCACTTTTGTACTTGTTTTCTTTATAACATTCCTTCTTTATTTTCGAAATTTTCAAGCCCAAAAATTTGGGTTGTTACATTCTACCCCCCTTAAAGAAATTTCGTCCTCGAAATTTACGTATTCTCGTAGCGTTCTTAATTTCTTCTCCATATTGCATCCTCATTTCCAACGTTGTTGCTTCATATCCATTTATCATCGTATATTCTTATATCGACTCATTTCTTTCCTTCAAACCCTTATATCTAACATTCTCGTGTTCCAAATTTCATAACATCCTACGACTCAAGATTTCTAACTAATCGTTCACGTTAAATCTATCATTTCCAAAAGATGGTACATCTTATATTCAAATCTATGTTTTAGGAACTAAATGTTAATGTCGTAACTTCTTTCATGGGTGAAGAAAATTCGTATCCCTTTATCTCATTTCGTGCTAAGTCCCATAATATTCACGTATGACCTCGTAATAAAGTAGCCTTAAAGTTTCCATATCGACTTATAAAATGGGATGATGTCATTCCTTCTATATCTTGAAATTACCTCGTGCTTATTTATCTTATCGAGAACATTCCTTCATCATGACTTGATGTATTTCTCTAACTTGAGGAAACATATCACTATCGATCCGAGAACTTAGGTGTCGAGATAAGTCGACATATTTCATACTTCGCTTCAAGTTGGAGAAACGATCATGACAACTTATAAGTTGGGTGCGGGTTCACAATTCAAGATGACATGTTTTGAAATTTGAATCACTTTGAAACGAATAATTGGGATATAGGGTCCGAAGACCAGAATGACGAATACTGAGAGCTCTTTGGTCATTTGGGCTGATCAGACCCGTCACAAAAATATTTCTCAGTCACATGAAGGCTTGGTTTCACAAGGACATTTTATAAACTTTTGGTTGTAAACTTCTTTCAGAAAAAGTGAGAAAATCAAGTGATATCTCAATGGAAACTAGGTCACCGAGTTAAACTCAATGACAGAACTTGGGTAATGAATAAAATTTGAAACATCGTATAACTTGTACTGGGTCATCATAGTAAGGTTTCTCAAATATGATACATCTCAAAACTTAAATCCACTTTACTAACTACGACTTTTGACTTAAACATTTTCTATTCTACCGTACCGAATCCTTTTACTATGGATATTATTCGTGAGTTCAACTAACAATTCAATCATGTCTCTATTAAGTTCTAATAGTCAACTCAGAGTTTTATTGCGTGTGAACATCTACAGGGAAAGACTATACTCATGTTACCATCGCATAGTGATTTTCATCATCTCAAAATCATCATTCCATTTCTGCCCTTTTAGTCTTTTCTACTTGTATTATTCTTATTTCCATCCTTGCTTCTGTTATGATGGACTAAAATTCTCATAATTCATATTTCTATGTTCTTTCGCAAGAAGGATCATACATCTTAAACAGTCTACGTTCTTTTTGGGATAACTTACTCATTGTTACTAACAACTTGTAATTCAAACAGTAATAACATAACTCGTTCATACCAATACATCTAATTGAATTCTACGAATTCAAACATTTCACTTTTGACATATCATTGTCAACTCTTTCTCATATCTCTTCCAACTCTTTCTCATATCCCTTTCCTTTTCACCAACTTTTCAACTATTTTCCACTTTAAACTTCCATTTCCGTACTTTGTCTTTTCAATTTGCATCATTCTCATTTCTTAATAAGACAATTGCTACTTATAAACAATACTTAGTACATAAAACATCTCATAGACACTTATCTTATTCCTCCCTTAACGCTCGAGGTCAAACAACCGACCGTAACTCGGTTCGTGTTGAAGTGTACACAACCCTAAGCTAGATTCCCTTCACCTCCAAATTAGGATCCTAATTTAATACTTTTCCTGTTGCCCTAGGCAACCCGAATGGACATATACAAAACATAAAACATTTTTGGCAGACAATATCGTATCTCATCATTTGTAGAAAACAAGAAAGTAATAACGATAAATGATTTTCGAAAGCTCGTAAATGGTTTTGATAAGAAAGCTACCTCGAGAACTTAAAGTTCTTATGTCACTAGGGTTTTACTTTCTGTTTCTCTTCTCCTTCGAGTCAAACCTTATCAACGTAAGAAACGAGGTTTTAGCATATCATCATGCTTCGCAAGAATCATCGATCCGAACCAACGTACGTACTATCTTTCATTCTTTCCTTAGTTATCGGCAAATAATTCGAAATTAAAGATAAATTTCTCTTCGATCGTAGATAGAAAAACGTCACCGACGTCGACCGAAAACAAATAGAATTAATTAAGATCAATTTTATGTACTAAAGTAAAGTTATCGGCAAATAATTCGAAATTAAAAATAAATTATTAAATCTTTATTCTCTTTATAACTAATATTATTTTCATGAAGAATTACATAAATATATTGATCTTATATCATAAAATAAATTTTTGAAACAATTCTAAGCAATTTCCCCAATTTTTCGAAAATTATGGTTTCTAGGAATTAAATTTTTATAAAATTCCATTCTTACCCTATTTTTTTAATTTTGAAATTTTTATAATTTCTAGGAGATAAGATTGATCTAGAAATCATGATATTTATCAAGTATATAATTAAATAAATTATTTGATACAATTATCACATAAAAATTGGTGATTTTCGAAAACCACATAAAATGATACACTAGTTTCGAAAATCATGCAAGCTAATATCAAAATATTATCTCCTATGATATTTATCACATTTCTACACATTTCTAAGAGATAAACATTATCTCTTAATTAATCATGACCTTATCTTATCTTTTTATAAAAATATCATAGCATAATTATCCTAAAATGTCATTTTCCAATCCTTATCACATCCACCTCATAAATTTCTAAAATCATGCTTGATTTGTACAAGATAATTATCTTATCTTATACTATAAGATAAACATGACAACTCATCACATAAAATCAAGTGATCACATATTAAATCATAAATTAATCACCTATTTTCCAAATTTTCGAAAATCACTTAAGAAATAGAGAAAATATTTCTTTTTCTTCCTTAGTGTAATACTTGGCTACATAATATCCCACATATACCTAAAAACATATTTAAAAATTATTTCGTTCAAATTTTTAAGAAAAATTTCTATTTATTCAAAATCGACAATTACCGACGTTCACTTTTGTACTTGTTTTCTTGATAACATTCCTTCTTTATTTTCGAAATTTTCAAGCCCAAAAATTCGGGTTGTTACATTTATGAGGCTGTTTCCGTTCGTTTTATAATAGTTAAGAGGTCATTTAAGCTTTTATTTGATATGTTTATGTTTACCTAGAAAGATATTATGCCGTGTGTATTTCGTGTCATTTTTGCATAGGTTTAGATATAAAAAAGCTGGATCACGAGAAAGAGGGATTTTGTCCCGTGAGAGCTCGCAACCTTATTGCGCGAAGAAAACTCACGAGTAAAGACAAAAATCAGGCAAGTTACGACTCGTAACATTTACTTACGATGAAGTCTCGCGAGCTAAACTCGCGAGGAAAGACGGAGGACGCTTTGTGAGTATGCCTAGCGACAAAGTCTCACGAGGAAGAGAAAGATCACGAGGAAGGACGGGCACATGAATTAACATAGCTCGCGACGTTTGCTCGTAAGCTGTGTCTCGCAAGCCAAGGTGGACCTATGGTTACATATAGCTGCATAGTCGAGATTTTAAGGGAGAGCTTTTGGACCGAGACCTTCTTTGACGAGAGAACATGACAGAGAACGATTTTCTTTAGCTTGAGAGAATTCTTTTTCCATTCTGTTTCATCCTTTATTTTCTTTGAGAGTTTAGAATTATTGTTGATCGAAGTTGCTACGTTAGTCATTGTGGATTTTCACGGTTTTATTTATTCAATTCCATTCATGTGGACTGTTAGAATGAATTCTTGTTTTGGTATTTTAATTATGAGTAGCTAAATCTTATATTGATCCTAGGGTTTGTATGTCTGACTAGATTCTTGTGATTTATCTGTTGATACTGTTTTGCCTTCTCATTCATGATTTATGATTATTGACTTCAATTTTCATGTGTTGGTACCTGATCAATATTGATGCATGCTAGTTATGTGGTTGATGTCCTGGCGAAATTAATTGCATAATCGATCTCTTGAATACATAATACAGACCTTACCTTGAGACCTGGCGGAGATAGGTGAACTGTGGGAGGTTATTCTTTGTGCTTTTTGATAATTAGCTTACTTCTCTTGAGACCTGACAGAGATAGAGTTTAGGTTAGGCTGTCCTGGCGGAAGACTGCAGTTACATTAGCGATTCTTCATCTGAATGTGGATTAAATTGGTAAACAGGTTAATAGGTCAATTGTGTGAATCTGGTTAGGTTAAGTACATCCCTATGGTCAGTCTTTTATTTCTGAATTTATTCTTATTTAATTTGAGTCTAGTTTAATCATCACCTCTCTTAATATTGTTGCCTGAATAATAATAAAGATTCTGTGTGAATTACTCGCTGTTTTCTCGAGTATCAGTCTTTGTGGATCTTTGTGGATACGATAATATACTTGCTGTTTTACTATCATTTATTTGTTAGAAAAATAAGCGATCAGACATATTTGTGACCCATCCAAGAGGGATCGTGGAGGATGTCCTGGTCAAAGTGGGTAAGTTTATTTTCCAGCTGATTTTTTGGTGTTGGAGATGTCTGGAGATAAGAATCTACCCTTGATTCTTGGTCGGCTATTCTTCACCACTGGAAGAGCGTTAATCGATGTTCAAGGTGGAGATTTAACCTTCAGAGTTAATGGTGGTGAAATGACTACCTCCACCTATGAAGCAATGAAGCAGCCAAGCAAGCCTGACGCTGAAGAGTGCAATTTTGTCAGCCATGATGATATCATCAGTCCGTTTATCAGTCAGACTGATCCTATTAGTATTGGTATCAGTAAGGACAACTCTATCAGCATCAGCAAGACTGAGTTCCTCAGCCCAACTAGTCCCCTCAGCTACAAAGATTTTAACAGCAATATTGATCTTTGTCTAAAACAACTTGTGGAGGTCTTGATAATTTTAAAACACTATTAAAAGTATATGATTTACTTATGTATTTTTTTTCTTCAAAATATTTATCTATGCAGAAAACACATAGTCGTAAGCATGCTTATCTAAGAAAAACATTAAATCACGTTAAATATGTTTTCATGCTTTCCACGTATTTAAAAACTTTAAACATCCACAACATGCTAGAATGATATAAATAATATAAAACGTTCATTGTAGCCCACCATGGATTTCTGTACGTCTCTGTATAATTATTACAATGAAAATGATAGTAAAGATCTTGATCTTCAATTCTTCAAAACAGCCTCGAGCATGGACCGGGCTTGTCAAAAATAAAACAGGCAGAAAAACTAGATACAGGTCGGATCCGGATCTGGGTTGGACTAGGCCCGCACTCTGACCTGTCTATGGATGGGCTGAGTCAGCATCCCGACAAGCTGTGTCGAGCGCTATCAGGACACCTAGGCGCACGCACAGGCCTGATGAGCCGAAGCCCAGTGTTTTGTCACCCCAACGTTCGCATGCTGTCACCCCTGGTCCACCTAGAAAATTAGCACGAGCACTGGGAACTATTGCCCCTGTTGCACATGGTCGGCCGAGCGAGTGCTATCGTGCACTTATTATACCTCTCTTCCCCATCGCCTTTGCCTCATCCCCGAATGCCCGATCTATCCCTGTGTTGAGCCTGCTCGTGCGTAATCATGATGTGCATGTAGGCACTGGGCCATCGAGTTGTTGTTGTTGTCGCGCGATAAAGGACCTGGCGTTGGATTCTGGGCGGACTAGCCTCGCTGGACGAGTGCCCAGTGTCCATCGCCCCATGCCTTACCTTCATGTGCTGCCCTCGGTTGAGCGTGTTGGGCACCGTATATGTTGTTGTCGCTTGCACGCCCAACCCGTGTTGCCCCATGCTCGGTCGTTCGTCTGTATCTTTCTTTGATTCTTCGTCTTGTTCCTCATCTGTTACTGTATATACATTTTAATCTAACCATGGATTTCTCATGATGAAAAAAAATTAAAACGTCACGAACAAACGTGTTCCATTGAAAAACATAAAAAGAGTCACAAAAAACGATGAACAACAACAGCCTTTTGAGCCCCTTAAGGGGATGTCATCAACCCAAACATGATACGGTTACCAAATACATATTTTCATATATCATATAGAAACTGCTCTGACCCAATATGCTGAGTATATTGAGTTATTGTAGAACTCTTAACAATAACATTCAAAGTGAGAGTCAGTCACGTATATATAGCTAAAATCCTATTAGGATTTAGATTACATTAAATCATCGAGATCTAGATTCTTCACTGCCATCGAACAGAAGAACCCATCTCACTGTGATCTTTATCAATACATAAAGATGTAACTGTATATATAAGTAATCAAGACATACTACTTTCTGTTTACACTGCAACCTAAATCAACAACTCGTTCTTAAGTTGTTTCAACTGTAATATTAGTTTACATCTCATAAGGTTAATCCAATCATATGATCTTCTGTGATCTCCAATACATCATATGATCTACTTTATGATGAGATAATGGGACATACATACGTAATAAGTTAACAATTCAGATATGCATAAAATGCATTGCTTTCAGTATACAAACCCACAACACCGCCATAAGGTCATTCTCTCTTTCGATCCCTCAATCTTCTCTCAAAATTCTCTTCATTTTTCTTCAATTTTAGGCAGCGAGCAACCACCACCGTCGCTACCGCGATTGCCTCCACAACGCCATCGATGTTGCCTACTTCCATTTTCCTCCAGCAAACAACAACAATTGCGGAGAAGAGAAAATTATTGTCTTACCTAAAGCGAAAATTATAATAGAAAAAAATGCTCTGCTACATATCGCTTAGCTCGGCTGTCTACATGGCCATAATGTGTCGTCTAGATTTAGTGCTACACATTACCTATGAACATGGTATTATAACTAGCGCTGGCAATTTTCGACACGACACGAGAACACGACACGAACACGCACGAAATTAACGGGTCAGTGTTCAGCCTTATCGTGTTCGTGTCCTTATCGTGTCGACACGATAAGGACACGATAATTTTATGTCGTGTTCGTGTAACCCGATAATTTTCGTGTTACATTCATGTTCATGTCGGATCGTGTCGTTTTCGTATAATTCGATAATATTTATATTTATTTAATATTAATTTAATTATATTTTACATTTTTTTATTTTTTTATTTTCTAATTTTGATTTAAATTTATTGTTTAGGTCGGTCGCGGTCGTGTCGTTATTGTGTCGTGTCAACACGAAAAAAATCGTGTCATATTCGTGTTCGTGTCGTGTTCGTGTCATGTCCGTGTTAATACATTTCGTGTCGTGTTCATGTTCAGGTCGGACAGATCCTTAACGGGTCGTGTTCGTGTTTGGCCTTATCAAGTCATGTCGTTATCGTGTCGACACGATAATGACCCGACACGCACGAATTGCCAGCCCTAATTATAACCCAACCATGTATATAGGGGAGAGTTAATGAGAGAACCATTTTTATTGTAAGAACAAGAAAATGATGAACTCGGAGTGAAAATAGATGAATCCGCTAAAAAAGTTACTGATTCTAAAAAAAAATAAAAAAATTGCTACTCGTGTGATTCGAACCCTTGATGAAAATTCCAAATTTTTTAATTCAGTAATTTTTCCAGCGAAAACATTAACTATCATAGCCAATTCATTTTGTTCACAACAAATTTTTTTTTGTTCTTTGTTCTTACATTAAAAAATAGTTTTTATTTGCACCTGCGACCAGAAAAAAGAAGTGAAGTTTGAAAGTCCTCACTATATATATATATATATATATATATAAACTAATAACAATGTTTATTTATGATTATTATGTTTGATTTGTATATATTCTCACAAAATATTAGCTCTTCTACTTTTATAAACCATCGGATCTCAAACTTCTTTTTGCATCTATATTGTAGTTTATTTATGGTTGCTAGATAAAGATCGAATTCTAATACTTTTATTTGAATGGAAACGTACGTGATCCTCGGTTAGATATAGTATTACGCCCTAAACTGATTTATTATAAATTTTGAACAAACTAAAATAAGGAATTAATGGTAGATAATATTTGGAACTTAATCGGGATTTCTGTAAGTTTCATATTTTTTATTCTTTTAATAAATATCGTAATTTGCAAGTAAACTGTGATATGTTTCAATCTTAATCTTATCTAATACTTTTAAAATTTGATAACTAGTTGTATGTATATATTTATCATGATAATTAATAAGGTTATAAAAATAAAAAAATTTATTTCCTTAATATGTGTAATTTAAAGATTAAAAATATTTATACTTCTCAACATTAATATTCTTCTCTCTGTCTCTCTCACTATTTGAATTTGATTTCAATTGATGGCTATGTACCCAAACAAAGTATAAGAGAATTCATTTATTTGATGATATATTTATTAGTTAATTAGTTATAGTGGTACAAATTAATTAAGAAACATATATAGAATGCAATGCAACTAACTTCAGTTATGTAACAAGTAATAATCGCATTAAATCCTACTGTATATGATGACGGATTGTTTTATCTCAAGTCAACTTAATTAATTGCATCTAGTTTATGCAATTACCCAAATAAAATATGATACGATTATTGAAGTCTTAATCAACATTACTTAGAGTTTTCAGTCAGTTGAAAAAAATAAATTAAAGGAAACTTGATTGATTCTAAATTACAACGGAGCAAAACTTTTTAAAATTTTAATAGTGGTGATGGCTAGGGATGGCAATCGGGTCGGGCAGGCACGGATAGTGCCGAATCACTTCCGTACCCACGAAAATGATCCCCGCCTGTGACCCGTCCACGACGGGTAGGAGATTCCCACCATACCCGCGACCCGCGGGTTGGCGGATACTCACGAACCCGCCACCTGATGGGTATCCGCCACCTGACACCCGCGGACTACCCGCGAAACCTTCACCCGCGGACCAGCCGCGAAACCAAGCATTTCAAAAAACACGAAAATATCACTAACAAATTCATAAATCATAAAGTTCAAATCCCCAATTCCACATTCAAATCCATAAAGTTCAAATCCACAAATCAATAACACAATGAAAATTCAAATCCACAAATCAACAACACTAAATGAAAGTTCAAATCCAATTTAATAACAATAAATGGGGAGATCAAGTTGTAGGGAAAACTATGTTTAGCCCTCTCCCGATGATCTATCTTGGATGTTTAATTCACCATACATTGATTATATACCTAGCATGCACCTATATAATTAATTGCAACACGTTGATATTTTCTCGTGTTTACCTTTGAATCTGACGAGGCAGAATGGATCGAGACTCGTGCTTTGACTTTCTGGACTGTATCCCGGTTGCCCAATCTCCAACGTCGAGTGAGGACGATCTATGGAGAATGCTTCGGAAAATCACCCAATACTCTTGGCAAAATTTTCGAGAATCCTCTCTTGTGTCACACTAGAGATGCACGAAAATTATAAGGTTCAATTGTGAGGATTGACCTTGATTCTATCTCTTACCTTATATTTATAATGCACTACCTTAATCCCATATGGAAATTACCATAATCCCTTATGGAAATTACCATAATCCTATATGGAAATTACCATAATCCTATATGGAAAGGATTATTACCATAATTCTATATGGAAAGGATCTATGCATATCCCATAAATATAATAATATCCTTTTAGGATAAAGAGAATCAAATCATTACCTTGTAGAGAGAGGGCCGATTTCCATACTTAGCTACGGGCTTTGGATGGGCCAGCCGAGGATCAAATGCAAGGAATAAAGATGGGCCTCAAATAAATTAATTATCTTATGTTGTTGAGCATAAATTAATTTATAAACATTTATTCATGCCACTAGAGAATAAATCTTGACTTACCCCTTTATTACGAAGTTGAGTCGGACTTGCACTTAGACATTACTGAATCCCCGTATTTAAGATATCGAGCGTCCATTAATTATTTAGAGCACTTTGATCGCTTAAAATAATTAATATCTTCATTTCCTTAAGTAGTACCACTCAACCTTATTATTGTACTTGAGCTAACTCAACCTGCATAGGTTTATCGCGTTTTCAAGCATTTTTTTTTAGAATTCTGCGAGCATATTTTACATGTTGAGTTCTATAGACAAGCATGCTAGGATTACGTGATCTGCATGGACAAACCTTTTGAACAAAAAGACTAAACAAGCAACCCGACAAATTAATTCTTAAATTAAAATGTCAAGACCTCCACTTTTGATCTCTAAACAAAGTGAGGCGACTATGAGTGGCGCCCACACGCGCGGCTTGCTTGCCTTTGCTTATCATAAGTTTGTTAGATGATATTTCTAAATAAAACATTTTAAATCTATTGAGAAGTGGGAGTTTCATGTGGCGTCCACACGCGTGGCTTCTTGCGTGTGCGATTTTCATAAGTTCTCTAGAGATAGATATAAAATGAGATAACAAAAGAATTTGAATTGGAAGCGGTATGGTCCGAGTGAGTATGCCAATTCTAAGAATTCATTTCTCATTTGTTAAAATTGTGGTCATTGTAGACATCACCTCAAGCACAACTTCCGCCAAGTCCTTCTTGCGATAGTGATGTGGTCTAGAAGGTCCAATCGTTAATTTCATTCATCATAAGGATAAGTTGACATGGATTGAAATTAAACGACTACAAGGTATATTTTAGTGCAGTCGGGGGTTCATGTGTGGCGCCCACGCGTGGCTTGCATGTGGGATTCCTTGGGCGATTGGAGGTTTCAATTAATATTGTTTTATCAAAAGGTTACAATATTATTATTACGAATTATGTGCGATCGTATGCTTATGTGTTTACTTTATCGATTTGGATATGTCTCTTACACCGATTATCAATATGCTCGCACAAAATCCCTTATCCGGTCCAATTTTATCAAGTGGAAACGAAACATTGAGAATGTTCTTCATGCGGAAGAAAATCTATTTGTACTCACTACACCCCGTCCCAAGCCTCTAGACAATTCATCTCTCGATGAGGAACGCATGAGCACGAGAAATGGGACAAATCAAATAGAATGACAAAGTGCCTTCTTTTGGTCACCATGCGCGAGTCCCCAACAACTCAAAGATCAAGAGATGGAAGATGCAGCCACGATATGGCTAAGTCTTATGAAATTGTATGAGGAGTCGGACGAGAATAAACTGTCATAATTTGACAAAATCAATAATGTCAAGTTCAATGAAGGAAAGCGATTCGGTGCATAACCATGTAGAGCAAATGATTAATCTCTTCTGAGAGCTCTAATTGGTTGGAGGATATATTGATGACGTAGTCGAATCAATATGATCCTCAACACTTTGCCCAGTCTTTTGATGACTTAGTTATAAAGCGGTCCTTTATGATAAGAGTTATACTCTAGATTCATTGCAAGAGGCTCTAGTAACGGAAGAACATAAAATGGGCAGGTGCCTGATCTTTAACGCACCCCAAAGAAAACCACCGCTTATCGAAGATGAAAAGGAAAAGTGGAATTCAAGAGATGCTAAGGCTAAAGAAAGAGTGGGAGAATACAAAGGGCTCTACCAGTGGTTTGAAAAGCCAAAGGAAAAGGGCAAATGCTTCAAGTGCGGTGAGGCGGGCATTGGAAGGCTAAGTGCCCAAAGCTCAAGGCTCTAGGTACGCCATTTGCTTTAATGTGAAACATGTTTAGCGACTTGTTCTACCCATTCTTAGGTAGTAGACACGGTGCGATCGATCATGTTTGTTACACTGCAGGGTTCTGCGACAAGGGAGGCTGAATGATGGCGAGATAACGATCTCCATGGGCAACGCGGTGAAAGTCGAGGCCGTTGCGGTCGGAGATGTTACTTTATGTTTTGAGAAAACAGTTTTAGTTTTAAAAGACGTTTTATATGTGCCGGATTTTAGTGGAACCTTGTTTCTATTTCAAATTGTTTATTCATGGATATTCAGTTGTTTTTGATAGTGGTGTTTCTATCATAAGAAATGACGGTTATCGTGTAGGCACATTATATAAATCGCTTTACACTATTTACGCAATACATAATACATATAACTATGTTCAGATCTACATCAAACCTTAAAAGAGAAAGTTCTTCACAAGATGACACCTCTTTCTCGGCATCTTAGATTAGGTCACATCAATCTAAATAGGATCCAAAGATCGCTAAGAATTGAGCGTTGGGTAATCTCACGTTACTCCGTTCCCGCCTGCGAATCACGTATAGAAGGTAAGATGTTGACCGGACCTTCAAAGCGGGCGGTCATAGAGCCAAAGAAATGTTAGAACTAGTCCATTCGACTGTGTGGACCGATGTCCACACAAGCTCGTGGAGGTATGCAGTATTTTGTCACTTTCATTGACGATTACTCAAGGTACGGATACGTATACCGCTTCACCGCAAGTCGAATGCTTTGAGAAATTCAAAGAATTTTAGGCATAAGTGGAGCGAAGCTAGGTAAGAGTATCAAGTCATTGCGTTACGATCGCGGTGGCGAATACCTCAACAACGAGTTCATGGACTATCTAGTGAAGTGTGGGATTACCTCCCAACAAGACTTCACCGGCACACCACAAACAAAATGGTGGTTCGGAGCGAAGAAATATGACTCTTTTGGAAATGGTTAGATCAATGATGAGTTATGCAACTTTGCCTATTTCGATTACGGGGTATGCTTAGAAACGGCGGCATACTTGCTAAATCTAGTACCATCCAAGTCGGTCGAAGAGACCCTTCGAGTTGTGGTTTGGGCGCAAGCGAGTTTAAGCCACATAAGGATATGGGCGATCCGGCACATGTCTTTGAACAAGAAGGCGACAAGTTGGAGGCTAGATCCGACGCAAGGCTGTTTATTGGCTATCATAGAGGAGCGAAGGTGGTTTATTCTATAGTCATAAGGATCAGAAGGTCATTATTAGCACTAATGCCCGATTCTTAGAAGAGGACTACATGAAAAATCATAAATCCAAAGTTGAAATCATTTTCAAGAATTAGAAGATGATCGTATTCCACCACCGATTAGACCAAAGATACGAGATGTCGAGTCTAGTGGGAGGGATCGACACCAGATACTTCAAGAAATTGAAGTGGGTCGAGTTCCATCGAGATACCGACCGCATAAGTGGTACCTACCAAGCAAGTTGTGCAAGATAGAGAACCACAAGTTCTGCACTCCACCGTTGCCATTGTGCATGTAGTGCCTCGTCGTAGTGGGAGGTTGTTCGTCAACCCGAGCGATGTATGTTCGTGGGTGAATCTTGATTTAGTCCCGTAAAACGAACAGCAATAATCGACCCATGGACGTACAATGAGACGACTGAAGACAATGATGCAAGATCATGGAACTTACGTTTGGACGAGGTGGTAAAGTCCTATGGATTTACCCAGTTGCCTAGCGAGAGTTGTGTGTATCGTTTAGATGTCAACCAGTAATGTGGTATTTTTGCACTTTACGAGATGACATTCTTCTATTCGGGCAACAATGTGAAGTTGTTATCGACGTAAAGAGTTGGTTATCCGATCGGTTTCAAATGAAAGACTTAGGAGATGCATGTACATTCTTGGGATCAAGGTTTACCGAGATCACAAGAGGAAAATGTTGAGCTTATCTCGGGCGTCTTACATTGATACTTGTGATTACTCGTTTTAGTATGCGGACCGTCAAGAAAGGATTGCTACCTTTCCGACATGGCGTTCTTTATCTAAAGGCGCCACCTATGATCGCAAAGAAGATAGAGAAAATGAGACAAGTTTCCACGTTTCCGTCGAGGAAGTCTCATTCATGCAATGCTTATGCACGAGGCCCAATATCTCGCTATGCGGTGGGCATACGTGGCTGATATCGCCTAACCTCGGACAAGCTCATTGATCTGCGGTAAAGCATATATTCAAGTACACGAAAAGGACTCGAGATTATGGTGACTTACCATGCAGATAGTCTAATGCCTTTGGGTTATTAGACTCAATTTCAATCGACCGTGATGAGAAAAAGTCTACCTCGGTATGTGTTTACCTTAGGAGGTGGAACCGTATCTGGCGGAGTGCAAAGCGGCGATGCATTGCGAACTCTACCATGGAAGCCGAATATGTAGGCGCCGGAGGTCGCTAAGGAGGTCAGATGGTTCAAGAACTACCTCGTGGATCTAGATGTGGTACTGGTTTGCCCATGAGTATCATGGTTTATCGTGATAACTTCGGTGCAATGTCAAACTCGAAGGAACCACGGATCCACAAGGCAAGCAAACACAGAGAGAAAGTACCATGTCATACGAGAAATCGTTAGACGGAGGGACGTCTTGATTGCAAAGATTGATACGACGGATAACCTAGCGGATCCATTCACGTAAAGCTCGCCGCAATAAGTCTACGTTGGGCACGTTAGAGGACTTGAATTGCGCTAGATGGCATCCGCTAAAGCTGACGCAATAAGTCTACGTCGGGCACGTTAGAGGACTTGAATTGCGCTAGATGGCACCGTTAAAGCCTCGCGCAATAAGTCTACGTCGGAACGTTAGAGGACTTGAATTGTGCTAGATGGCACCCACTTAGAAAGGAAACTTTTGTATAAGTGGGAGAAGCAAAGTGATGGTTTTGTTTGTAATAGCTAGTAGAGACACATTGTATACTAAAAGTTTGCTTTAGTATAAGTGGGAGATTGTTGGTTGTATCTTGAAAGCGCTTTGGTTGAGCTTGTATACAATGTTTCGTTACCACTATTACAATCTCCTATCCGAAATGAATACTTGATTGCATATATCGTGTCCCCTTATCTCATATATAAGTTAGATCATACAAGGTGTAGAAGATCACGTAAGTCCGTATGATTGGTCGAAACTTAATGAGATATAAAAGTTTCACAACCGAGACAACTTGAGGACGAGTTGTCGGTATAGGCTCATGTATAGATAAGAAGTGACTTGACTTGGTTGCTTGTCTATGCCGGTACGTCTCGACATTTTAATTTAAAATTAATTTGTCGGGTTGCTTGCTTAGTCTTTTTGTTCAAAAGGTTTGTCCATGCAGATCACGTAATCTAGCATGCTTGTTTCATAGAACTCAACATGTAAAACATGCTCGCATAATTCTAAAAAAAAATGCTTGAAAACGCGATAAACCTATGCAGTTGAGTTAGCTCAAATACAATAATAAGGTTGAGTGGTACTACTTAAGGAATGAAGATATTAATTATTTTAAGCAAATGAGTGCTCTAAATAATTAATCGACGCTCGATATCTTAAATAAGGGGATTCGTAATGTCTAAGTGCAAGCCGACTCAACTTCGGTAATAAAGGGTAAGTCAAGATTTATTCTCTAGTGGCATGAATAAATGTTTATAAATTAATTTATGTTCGGGTGAACATAAGATAATTAATTTATTTGAGGCTCATCTTTATTCCTCAGATTTGATCCTCGGTCGGCCCATCCAGGCCCGTAGCTAAGTATGGAAATCGCCCTCTCTCTACAAGGTAATGATTTGATTCTCTTTATCCTAAAAGGATATTATTATATTTATGGGATATGCATAGATCCTTTCCATATAGGATTATGGTAATAATCCTTTCCATATAGGATTATGGTAATTTCCATATGGGATTATGGTAATTTCCATAAAGGATTATGGTAATTTTCATATGGGATTATGGTAATTTCCATATGGGATTATGGTAATTTCCATATGGGATTAAGGTAGTGCATTATAAATATAAGGTAAGAGATAGAATCAAGGTCAATCCTCACAATTGAACCTTATAATTTTCGTGCATCTCTAGTGTGACACAAGAGAGGATTCTCGAAAATTTTACCAAGAGTATTGGGTGATTTTCCGAAGCATTCTCCATAGATCGTCCTCACTCGACGTTGGAGATTGGACAACCGGGATACAGTCCAGAAGGTCAAAGCACGAGTCTCGATCCATTCTGCCTCGTCAGATTCAAAGGTAAACACGAGAAAACATCAACGTGTTGCAATTAATTATATAGGTGCATGCTAGGTATATAATCAATGTATGGTGAATTAAACATCCAAGATAGATCCTCGGGAGAGGACTAAACATAGTTTTCCCTACACAAGTTATATTATTCCAATTCAACGGTTGATATAGAGCAAGTTTCCTTGATGGCAGGAGGCCTGGGCGGCGGGAGGAGCTCGGCCGGCACGGTGGCGCCGTATACGTGTCTGTAAGTAGTGGTGGTGGTGAGAGGCTTGAAGGCGGTGTGGTGTAGTGTGCTGGCGGAAGGGTAAAATTAGGGCTTGGGCTTCCTAGTTCTAATTAGAAATTAGAATATTAATATTTTATCATAAAATAATTTTATACGAATAATTTTTCGGGTTCGTGGGTAATTCACGGGTAATGCAGGGTGTTTCGCAGTAGAATTCGGGTATCTGGTTTTCATGGTTACTGGTATTACCAAACCATTTCCGTCTGCCAAGAAGTAAGCAGTCCTAGTTTTCAACCACGAACGATCCGCGGTGCATTTAAACGCACACCAAACCCACGAATAATCGGGTGGATACCCACGGGTACCCGCGGGTCGATTGCCATCCCTAGTGATGGCTACCCATGTCATGTCATACGGTAGACAAATGCAAAAAAACAAGGCCCTTCGGTTCCAAGTTCATAATTATTTATTTATTTTTACTTAATTCTAATCGCGAGGCTAAAATTGGAACCACATAAAATCCTCCATATTAAATTGTGTTTCATTTCATGCTTATACATAGAGTGTATTTATTAACATCATTTATATACATTTAACACATATTATTGTGTTTTTTCTTTTTTGAAAACTCACATTAGAATATACAAGATACGAAACATTTTCTGTAATGATTCTAATTTAAGTCAACTCATACCAATTCATGATGAGAGACCACCTTCAAGCATTTCACGAATAGATAACTCTAAAATAGTACTATTAAATCATTTTAAATTAAAAAACACATTAAGAATTAATAAGCTAACTAGATAGATATATACAAGCAATATTATATTAGTTCTTAAAAACTTGTGTTCAATCGTTTGATAAGTCAAAATATGTTAGATATGTCAAGATCAACAAAATGGCAGATCCAATCAACCATGACGCACCATTTGTTTTAGATACACGATGGCATATTTTATGAAAGCAAAAATTATGCTTTCCAATATGAGTCAACCCAAAAATAGTACTTCCAAATTCGTTTACTTTTTTCTATGGATATGGATCCCGTATAACCCTCCTAACATTTCTCCTATACTATCCACTTATTTATAAAAAAATTTATTATAATTCATCTTTTTAATTTCATTTAATATTAATTTACTCATTTTTATTTAATATTTCTTTTCACTAACTCTATTTTTATTATAATTTATTAAAATTCGTGTCATGGAACCTTCTCATCCATCAAAATATGCGACATGAGAATGACCCATGAACCGTATACATAACATTAATTTACATATTAAAAGGAATTAATTAATGTGACACATACAAAACCTTTGTCAAACTGCCCACATACACAAATTTGGATTCTTCTCCATAGAAGATAAGTATTTTCTGGCATCATGCCTCCATGGCCTAAAAATTTCCCCATCTCCCCATCAAGCATGAAAATCCCACCATCACTCCTCCTCCCCTTCTTCTTCTCCATTGAAATCAAAGCTCAGAACCCCTCCGACAACACGGACCCAAACACACGGGATTCTGTCAGCAACTTCCAGCCGAGCCTCGCCGTCGTGATCGGCATGCTCGCCGTCATGTTCTCTCTCACCTTCGTCTTCCTCCTCTACGCCAAATTCTGCCACCGCGCCGCCTCCGTCCACAGCATCAACAACCGAATCCACGACGGCCTCCCGCGCTCCTGCTCCCTCGTCGCCGGCGTCGACAAGACGGTGGTTGAGTCCCTCCCTTCTTCCGCTTCTCCTCCCTCAGGGGCTCCCGCGACGGTCTCGACTGCGCCGTCTGCCTCGCCAAATTCGAGGACGTCGAGATCCTCCGCCTCCCCAAATGCAAACACGCCTTCCACATCGACTGCATCGATCAGTGGCTCGAGAAGCACTCCACCTGCCCCTCTGCCGCCGCAAGGTCACCGCCGACGACCTCTCCCAGCTGCAGTTCTCGACTAGTCTGAGATTCCTATGGAATTCTCCCCCGCCCGAGCTAGGGTTAGGGCGACAGGATTCGAATCTCGAACTCTATGTAGAGAGAGAAGAGAGCCGCCGCCACGGATCCTCGAGATTGTGCATTGGCGGAAGCTTCCGGAAGGAGGAGGATGCGCCGATACCGGAGAGCATGGACTGCGAATCGCCGCCGCCGCTGCACAGATTCAACCACAAGATCGTGGTGGCGGATGCCGTGCTCAAGAACAGGTGGAGCAACGTGAGCTCCTCCGACATCATGTTTCTAAACTCGGAGATGATGAACGACGAGTCGAGCGCGAGATTCTCGTCAGTGGAAGCGGCGGCGGAGGAGGGAAAGAGGGCGTTCGAGAACAAGGTGAATGAAATTGATAAAGTTAGTCATGGTCGGAATATTCTTGAAAGCCTTCCCACGACATCGTCAGATTCTAATCGGGGGAAACTAGGGTTTGAATCGAGCTCGAGCTCGCTCATGAATCCCAACGACAAGAGATCCATGTCGGAAATCGTAGTTCATCCGAGATTCACAGAGTTGAGGAATAAAGATTCATCGTTTGAGGAAATTAATGTGAAGGAGGAAAGAACGAGAAGACTTTGGCTCCCAATTGCAAGAAAAACAGTCCAATGGTTTGCAAATCGAGAGAAGATCTCCACAGTCTCAAGAATTAAGGTTTAATATATGATGATACCACAAATCAAATTTACTTCATCTCAAGATTCTTTCTCTCTCTCTACAGTTACACATATTTCCTGGGATATGTTGATTTAATTTTACTGTTTCTGACATAAGAGATACGACTAATTTAGTGATAGGATACTATTCCAAGGGGCGGCGTCAAAGATCGCGCCCTGAGTAAGCTCGACATCGCTCGGCCGGACAAGTTCGCCCAAGAAGACTCTAAAACCAAGAGGAGCAGCAGAAGGCTCTACCATATCTAAAAGAATCCTAATGGGAGAAGACTTTGAATCCTAATGGGAAGACTTGAATCCAATGGGAGAAGACTTCAAATCCTAATGGGAGAAGACTTGAATGAGAGTCAAACTCATTATATTTGTGTATAAATAGAGGCTAGATTAGGCGAAATAGATTCATTCACACCTTTGTAATCGCCTTACACTCTCAAATACACAAACACTCTCTTGCTCCGTGGACGAGATCTAATTCAAAGATCGAACCACGTAAATCCCTCATGTTTTTCTCGCATTTATTTCCTAACGAAAATAAACCTTATCATTGCGCCGTCGTGGGAACGAACAAGAAAGCTTCGTTTTCACAACCTAATGGCAAGAACTCGTGCAAACGCTAGCGCCGTCGGCGATGCGGGTAACAACCGCGTTGAGGGCGACCAGTGGTCACACGCCGTGGAAAGCGGATTGCGGATGCCACCAGCGGACACACTCGATGGCTACATGGAGAACATTCCATACACCCTCGGGATCGCCGCCCGACGAAGAGAAAATGCCGACCTCAATATGGTGAGCAGGCGGTTCACCGATCTCGTGAGGACCTCGGCGAATCGCGCCGAACCCGCATGTAACTCATCGTAGGAGGTATTTTACATTGCTTTGATTTGATTGGCATCATGTTAACCCTCCTTTATTTTTTTTTTCCGAAGTACGATGTCATTTACTTTATCAATAAAACATTTGTTTTACTAACAAGTACATCACCCGTCACATCTTATATCTATGTGAACATCCATTCGGATACACCGCAAATTACCTTCAAAGGGGACGCCTGCTAAGAGAGCATCTGATTACTCATTCATTTGAAACATCTACATGCGGCGACATCCAAATCGGATCTCGTACACGCAAGGCATACAGACTACTCATTAAATTGAACGTCTACATGCTCGCATACAGGTTACTCATTAATTTGAAACACCTACATGCCAACGACGTCCAGATCGGATCCCGTGCACGCAAGGCATACAGGTTACTCATTCATTTGAAACACCTACATGCCAACGGCGCCTGTGTCGGATCTCGTACAAATTACACCCTTTATTTGGGAAAATATACACTCGAACGAGTCTAAATACATTTACGACCAAAACGAAGTCCTAAGATATGTTAGTACCTCTCAAGGGGAAAATATACACTTGAACCAGTCTAAATACATTTCGACCAAAACGAAGTCCTAAGCTATGTTAGTACCTCTCAAGGGAAAATATACACTTCTGAATCCAGTCTAAATACATTTACGACCAAAACGAAGTCTAAGATATGTTAGTACCTCTCGAGGGAAAATATACACTTGAATCCAGTCTAAATACATTTACGACCAAAACGAAGTCCTAAGCTATGTTAGTACCTCTCGGGGAAAATATACACTTGAATGAGTCTAAATACATTTACGACCAAAACGAAGTCCTAAGCTATGTTAGTACCTCTCGGGGAAAATATATACTTGAACGAGTCTAAATACATTTACGACCAAAACGAAGTCCTAAGCTATGTTAGTACCTCTCGAGGGAAAATATACACTTCGGAACGAGTCTAAATACATTTACGACCAAAACGAAGTCCTAAGCTATATACAAACTCATTCGGGCTTCCGAGCTCCGTCTCACCGTGTCTCACTGAAGCTACACCAGTCGCACAAAATCTCCGTGTCGGCGACAAATACCAGAACGAACTCGGCACCTTCGACCCGATCTACGAGGGCTCCTTCGGCAGTGCAGGATGCTCCGACCGAAAGTGGCACTCCTCGGGCCGAGGTCGAACCCCCCGCCTGGGTTCGCTGTTCGGTCCGTCCCTACCACCACCGCCGAGTGGTGCCCTTCCTCGATGATCGGCACTCCGCGGGCGAGGCCGAACTCCTGAATCGAGATCTGGCCGGCCTGCTAGAGCCGCAACCTCGCCCCCGAACTTGACAGCGTGCTCAGCTCGGACCTCGGTGTCCTCAACCGATCCTCGATTTTCAACAGACCGTCCTCGGTCTCCCTGACCGTCCTCGGCCTCCTGTGCCACCTCGGCCTCCTGTGCCACCTCGGCCGCCACTGCACCGCCCTCGGCCTCCGGACCGCCCCAGCCTCTTGTGCCACCTCGGCCTCCTGTGCCACCTCGGCCGCCCGCCACAGACCGTCCTCGATCTCCGGACCGTCCTCGATCTCTGTGCCACCTCGGCCTCCGTGCCACCTCGGCCGCCGCCACAGACCGTCCCCGCCTCCGGACCGTCCTCGGTCTCTGTGCCGCCTCGGCGCCGCCGCAACAGACCGCCCTCGGTCTCCGGACCGCCTCGGCCTCTGTGCCACCTCGACCGCCACCAATGCACCGTCCTCGGTCGCCTGACCGCCTCGGTCCTCCAGCGGCCGACCACGGCCGCCGCCTCCGCCTCCGCCTGGGCCTTCCGCAGATCGACCTTGGCCTTCGGCCGCCGAGCCCCGGCCTCCTTCGCCCGCATCCCGAGCCTTCACCTCGGCCTCGACCTCGACACGGTTACATATTCGACCGGCGCGGCTGCCGGCACAACTTTGGCGCACAACGGAAGGTGAAGCAACAGAAGACCTCGCTTAACGCCGTCGGTGAAGCGGTCGAAGACCTCGCTTAACGCCCGTCGGTGAAGCCGGCAAGAAGACCCCGCTTAACGCGCCGTCGGGTTGAAGCGGTCGAAGACCCCGCTTAACGCCGTCGGTGAAGCCAAGAAGAAGACCTCGCACGCGCCGTCGAGTGAAGCCGACAAGAAGACCTCCGCTAACGCCCGTCGGTGAAGCCGGTCGAAGACCTCGACGCGCGCGTCGGTGAAGCCGAAGAAGACCTCGCTTAACGCCCGTCGGTGAAGCCGGTCGAAGACCTCGGCATAACGCCCGTCGGTGAAGCGAACACCTCGGCAAGAGATACAAACAGACACGTGACCTCGGCAACGCCCGCAAGCACGGCATACGATATACGACGTCGGAAGCATTGACACGCACAAAGTCGGGCCCGGAGAAGAATGTCAACGGATCGTTCACACCCGCCGTCATAAACAACCCCAATCCAAAGACCACCTGCCTGCGTCTTTTTGGGGGAGGTTGTGATAGGATACGGCCCAACCACTGAGCCCAAGCATCGTGCCCAATACAAGTAAGCTCGACATCAAGCTCGGCCGGACAAGTTCGCCCGAAGACTCCTAAAACCAAGAGGAACGCAGAAGGCTCGGCCATATCTAAAAGAATCCTAATGGGAAGACTTTGAATCCTAATGGGAAGACTTGAATCCTAATGGGAGAAGACTTCAAATCCTAATGGGAGAAGACTTGAATGAAGTCAAACTCATTATATTGTGTATAAACAGAAATTTAGATTAGGCGAAATAGATTCATTCACACTCTTTGTAATCGCTTTACACTCTCAAATACACAAACACTCTCTTCGCTCAAGTGGACGTAGATCTAATTCAAAGATCGAACCAGCGAAATCACTGTGTTTTCTCGCGTTTATTTCTAACTGAAAATAAACCTTATCATTTAGTATACTACCATTTTGTACATGAAAAGGGTCCACAGAGGGCCATGGCGTGTCCCTCGATATATATTGATGTAATTTTCTTACATGTAAAGGAAATTAGATTCGATACTTTGCCTCATTTTGAGCTTATATTATGAGACCTTTTTAATTTTTTGCAGTTGAATCAAATCCGAGATTGGAAATTTTAACAGCTGTTTTCAGTTTTTTTTTTTATTATTTGTACATCCGAGCTGAAAACAATTAATTTTAATAATTCTGATGCAAGTCTGGCAAATCTTCAATTTTTTAATTTTTCAGTTAAGACGACATTATTGCATTAAATTGAGAGCAACTTAAGGTGCTTGCAACGGGCCAACTTTTCCAACTCTCGAAAGTTGAAATGTTGGTTAAAAGCTGAGCTTGGTGGACGACATGCGCCTACTGATTGGTACATGCATACCACGTGCACATAACTTACGTGTTGACATAATATTTTTTTATTTTTTACAGTTTTTCATTTCGATTTCTTCCCAAATTTTTTGCAAAACAAATCTAGTTTTTGTTCTTTCAGTTATTTTCGATTTTCTATTTTATAGATCGCAATAAGATCTTTTATTTGATATAAAAATCGTAAAAAATGGTTTTAAAACTGATTCAAGTTAAAATTGAAAGTTTGATTTAGTGTTGTATTTTAGTAGGAGCCAATTACAAATTGAAAGTTGAATCTATTGTTGCAGAATAAAATTGATATGAATTTTAAAAAACTAATGTGGCATTGGGAGATCCATGTAAAAGTTGGGAAGTTGGATTTAGGATTTTGGCCACCCTTATACAGCAATCTGTGACAACCTATTTTTAAGGATTTTTATTTCCTATTTAGTTAATTCTGCAAATTAGAGACATCAATTTCAAGATTTCTTATTCCATGACACGTTTTGAGAGAATCTCTCTTTTAGTTTAGATAATGCGAATCAGAATATTTGAGAATATTTTAGTTCCGAGATCATGAATCAAGTTCTAGCAATTGTAATAAGAGAGTTTTATCCTTTTTAGGGTGGTTTTTTGTAGGTGATATTCAAATATCATCTGTTGGAAAAATTGTCTTAACTATGTGTTTTGATTAGATCCCAAAATCCGTTGATTATTGTCATGCAGATATAACATAATGTTGCTCACATGTTAGTGAGTCCATTATTTTGGTTTTAAGTTTTAGAAGAAGAACTACCAATTTGGACAAACCCAAAATTGATGTAGTTCAAACAATACTGAAGCCAACCACACTGAAAGAAGTTTCGGTATCATCGCAATTGAGAGAGAAGCATTCTTGAAGATGGTGGATTGGTGACCCAAGTAGTGCATCAAGAGTGAAGTCAAGTCGAAGTCCAAGACTCAAAGACCTTCTTGAAAATAAAGAAGTTGAAAATATGACTAAGTGTCATACCAGCAGTCGAAAAGTCAAAGCTGCTGATAACTACGTCAAAGCTCAAGCTTCATACTAACTCTGGGTCACCAAACCGATAAAAGATGTAGAGCGGACTTGATGATATGACCAAGTCAACGATCAAGCAATATGGAGTTAACTCAATCGAAAAATATGAGTTATTTAAACTCGAGTGTTTGACTTGCCACATATCCTAGCGTGTTGTAGAAGATTCGACATGCGTAACCACTTTTCGAGTTACGATCTACGGTTTACAATGATACGGACTCGACAACAACGTGCGATTCAAACGGAAAGAATTCAAATGAAAATATAATGGATGTGATTGGTGTTCCTCCAATAGTACTATACATCATCCTCTCTATAAATACGTGCGTAATTCAATCTATGAAGGTTACTAAACGCGCACAATCAAATTGGAAGAAGAGAGTTCCATAGTACTATAAGTAAATCTTCAGAGCTCATATATATCTACTAGCTCAAGATTTCAGTATACACTCCCTTACGTTCTAGGATACTGTCTTGTAGTATAGCATAAGTCTAGACTTATTGAGTTTGTCGCCCCTAACAACTTACCTTTTAGTTGAAAAACCCCCTACTCAAAACCCTCAAAGTTTAAGTATAAGTTGGACAAGTATGAAACAAAGTGTTAGTTGAATGTCTTGTACCTGTAAGCAACAAGTTAGGTCGACTGCGCCTGTAAGCAATCAGAGCTTTCCTGGCACCAACAAGTGTAGGAGAAACGTCAAGTTAGGCGGGATACAGAAAATGTTAAAGTCTGTATCTAGGTTTACTCTTGTACTCATAAATAAGATAAAATCCAAGATAATGGATTGACTATGTTATCAGTCCTTGGATGTAGGAATAGATTTCTTCAAACCAAGAATATTATTTTAGAATATTGCTTCAGTTTTAACTTTCTATTAAGCTACATGTAATTTGACCACGTAGTTTTTAGGACATTTTTCGATTAGATTGCTTATAAATTTATTTAGACTAAAACTTCACCCGTTAATCTCTTATTTAATTGGCTGAAATCGACGCAAATATAGAATGAAATAATTAGACATTCCCGCCAAAGAAAGAAATCAGAAAAGAGAGCAAATGCTATATGATTGTGTATCTGTAATGCACAATAACAATTTAAGCGAGGTTGTTTGGATATAATTTATTATTGAATCGAGATCTAGTTTTATTTTGAATTAGATTTTAGTGGTTTTAGTAGGTATAGAGAATTAAAATTATTAGTAAATAATATTGTGTCACATGTAAATCACAAATTAAATAAATAATTATATTTATATTTTATTAATGAAATTTATTCCAAAATTAATAGAAATATTGTTAATATTTAATTTTATCGGCCAATAGGAGAACGACATGTGGCAATGACACCTCGTAGATGAATAATCACCAAATCACGCCACATAAACCCTAAATGTCACATAAGCTCTAAGCACATGATAGGGTGGCCCAAAGCCCACAAGCCCACTATCTCATATCTATAAATAGGGTGTTGGGGCTTCATAAATAGAGGATGGAGACAAGTGAAGAAGAGGAAGTGAAGTGAAGAAAAAGTAAATCTTGAAGAACTCATGGAAGAATTCTACACAAAGTTCGATTCAACATTCAATGTGTTCTTCGTGCAAATCATCATGTTCTTCATCAAATCATCCTCCAAATCAAATCAAATTAAAGATGGCGTTCAATCCGAAAACATGGTGAAAATCCTCCGCATTGACGCTCAAAGTTAAAGATCTTCAAGGCGTTCTTCAACACTTCAAATCAAATTGAACATTCTACCTGAAGACAAGACCAAAGTCCTTCAAATCAACATCATCAAATTCAAACTTCAAGTTCAAGGAGATCAATGAGTCATAACCCTTCCAAACACTTTGAAGAATATCCAAAAATCGTTTAAGAACTCAAATCGAAGAGAATAATCAAAGGATAAATAGAGATCGAACTCACACAAATGTATTTAATCCAAATATATTGACTTTGTATATAATTTTGTGTTTATCGAATTAAATATGAAAATTTATATCACAAATTTTTGACACGCCCGATAGGACTTCTCCACCTCTCATCACTACTCTTCACCAAAATCTTGAACGATGTTCATCCAACAATAAGCAACTAGGGTCATCTTAAAAGCTTCTTGTAAAGAATTGGCGTTATCACACGAAGCAAAGCCAAACAACTTCAAGAAGCTTCTAAATCAGCTATCGCAACGGAAAAAGAGCAACACATTGCCACTTTAAATAAAGAAGGTGTCGGCTCTGAAGAAAGCTTCACATCCCCCACTACAAATCCCATCACAAGTTACTCACTTGAAGCGCCTATCATGATGACAAACACTTCGACCGTAGAAGAATAGCTCGCAAATCTTACAAGGTTAGTCGAATCTATAAACAAACACATCCAAGAGCAAGATACCAGATTGCAAAGCTCAGGGGAGAGAAGGTATAGTCGAGCCACATCAATGATGAAGGAAGTAAATACAAGGACGATGAAAAAGCAGACGAAAAACAAGAAACTCATGACGAAAGAAAATCATCTGGCAAACACATACAAATCTCTTCTAATACCTTCATCAAGGTAGACCAATTCAAGGAATTCGTTGATGTGACCATGAAGAACAAGTTTGATGGAAACTCCAAATGATCTTTTATTTACCCAAGCCTTATATCCAAAGAATCGACAACTTGAGAATGTCATATGGTTATCAACCACCCAAATTCCAATAATTTGATGGCAAATGTAATCAAGGCAACATGTAGCTCACCGTTAAAACAACATTGGAACATTTGGAGATCATCCGTCAAGCAATTAGTTCGTTCACTCAAAGGAAATGCCTTCGATTGGTATCTGATTTGGAAGCAAACTCGCTTTGACGGTTGGGAGCAAGCTGGAGCATGAGTTCCTCAATCGCTTTATAGACCTTGTAACAAAATTGGATTTTGCATTCATCATTGAAATTAGTAAGAATTTCTTCTATTTTTCTTTAGTTTTTTGAATGAATAATTATTGCATATTCATGTGTATAATTTATGGGATTATGTTGAGGAACTAATTCCTCATCTAGGGTTAGGGGGATCGAATCGTATATTGATGAATTACATATCATTTTGAGAATATTTATCCAATTGAATTTGTTTTGCTTGCAATTGAACAACTTGATCACTTGTTTGATTATACTAAAGTTGATTGAGGTCGAGAGGTTATTTCAGTATTGGATTTGTGATTTAATCGGATTGAATCTTACCGAAAATGGGTGATTCATTATCGGGATTGAATAATTGATTAACAGAACACCTGTCCAGGAGCAAGAGCTTAGGTTATGTTTTGATTATTAGAATCGTTTAATTATTGATATGCGTAATGATATGTGATTAATCAATACACGAGGAGAGAACCCTAAAGTCTAGTCCTTTAATCCGATCGAATTATTTGTGTTTTCATGCGTGTTTGTTTTCTTATTTACTTGTTTTATTTTTGGTTTCTAGTTTTGTGACAAAACCCCAATTATGTTACGATGCTAGATTTTTTTTACTATTTTGTTTTTCATGAAATACAAAGACTTGTAAGTCTTCCACGAGAGATACGACTTGGGTCGACCTTACCACACTACATAGGCCTCGTACTATTGCGAAAACCTAAAGGTATAATTTAGGTTGAACATGCATCTAAATGTGCATTTATATATTTTGTGTATCTGAAATGCACTTTACAACTTGTGCATATAAGAAGTTTTGAATGTGCATTTAGACGATTTTATAGTTTATTTGGACAATTTCGAATGTGCATTTAGACTAAGAGAGTGTTTGGCTAAGCTTATTTTAAATAGTTTATAAGCTCTAAGAGCTTATAAGATGTTTCAAGAGCTTATAAGTTGTCAATGTGTTTGGATAATTTAGTTAGAGAAAGAATCATGAGTTAGAGAGAGAAAATTATAGTTAGATATAGAAAATTGACGAGAGATGAAGTCGATAGTGTATATATAGAAAATAACGAACCATAGTAAGGTTATTTTGGTAAATTCATTGTTATTTATAAGTTTATAAAAAATAAGTTGGGGTTGAGCTACTTATTTTAGGGAAGCTTATAAGTTGTTGGATCTTATTTTCATAGTTTACAAGTTGTTTATGAGCTTATTTTACCAAACACTTTGCTTGAAATTATAAGCTCATAAGCGACTTATAAACTATTTTGAAGAGCTAATAAGTTTAGCCAAACACCCTTAAATCATCAATGAAAATAATTTATTTGATTTTTTAATAAAAATTGACAAAAGTTGAAAAAGGAAGATAGAAAAATTGAAAAAGAAAATATAAAGAAACATGGAACTCAAATACAAAATAAAATTATTGTCCACCTTTCAAGAAAATATTAAATGAGAGAATATGACAAGAATGTTTTAATTATAAAATGCAATAACTAAAAGTAATAAAAAATAAAGTAACGGCCTATTCGAAACAAATCAAACAATTATATCAACTAGCATTTATTGAAATTCCTAAAAATTCAAAAATATATAATACTCAAAATTATAATTATCATTTGCAGCCTTAATACCAAATAACTAATATAAAAATAAAAACATATGTATAATCACTTTTGTTAAAAGGAAATCTAATGGATATAAATTGTTCTCATTTTGTATGCGATAAGGGTGTATGTACGTGAATTGATTCATATATAGGGGTTGGATCAGTGAGAACTCAACTTTTTTGAAAACTTGAGAACTATAAAATGATGTATAAAGTTGATTAACAAAATCTATAAAGTTATGCACAGTGAAAATAATCTATACTATTGCACAACAAAACAATTTTAGAAAGTTTTCATTATACACAATTTTAGAAAGTTTTCATTGTTGACAAAAAACATATTCATGCATTTAACAAAACATAAAATTAAATTTAACAATATAAAACTGTATATTGACACGAAACACAAACATGCATTTAACAAAACACAAACATGCATATTACAAAACATACACCTACATGTTGGTCACGAAACACAAATATGCATGCATTTAATAAAACATGTTCATACATTTAACAAAACCTAAAAATGCATGTAGGCCAATGGGCACTAAGGGATGCGCGTGCGCGCATCGAGGCGAAGCACGAGCACGATCGCACTCTTCCAATGTACATACATATTTGTGTTCAACTACATGTATTTTTGTTTTCATTTAAATGCATAAGTCAATTCAACTACATACTTGGTTTGTTTTTCGCAATCAAATAATAAATCAAATTACTAATATACCATTCTATAGCAAAATCAGCGAAATTAAGCTTAAAAAATCCAAAAAAATCTCAATCATAAGATATATGATATGAGTGGATGAGATTACATACTAGATACTACATCAGGCTCAAATACTATATGATCCCGCATATATATATATATATAGGGAGTGGATCAAATGAGAACTATATTTTTTTTGAGAACTTGAGAACTATGCATAAGACATATAAAGATGATGCATAAAACAGTATAAAGTTGTGCACAACGAAAACTTTCTAAAATTGTTTTGTTGTGCAACATTTTTAGAATGTTTTTGTTATGCACAACTTTATAGATTTTATTCATCGACTTTATACGTCGTGCATAGTTCTCAAGTTCTCAAAAGATGAGTTCTTACTAGATCAACCCTATATATATATATATATATATATATATACACACACACACACACACTTCCTGGGGTTGGATCCGGTGAGAATTCATCTTTTGAGAACTTGAGAACCATGCATAAGGCGTTAAAGATAATGCACAAAAGCGGTATAAAGTTGTGCATAAGCGAAAACTTTCTAAAATTGTTGCACAACAAAATAATTTTAGAAAGTTTTAGTTATGCACAACTTTATACCGCTTTGTGCATCATCTTCAACGTCTTATGCCGATGTTCGCGATTCGCAAAAGAATGGTTCTCATTGATCCACTTCCTATATATATATATATATATATATATATATGGTTGAGTTCTCGTAGTACCGGTTCCCGGATAGTATGTAGTACATAATCTAGACTACATTTTGAACACGTGACCGCACAACAAGCTGACATGTGGCAGCTCATTTTCTTTTCTTTCTTTTTTTCGCAAGGGGCAAAATGGGAAGAAATCAAATCAGCCTTCCTCTTCTCCTCCTTGGTGGCAACGACGGTCGGAGATGGCGGCGACGGTAACAAAGAATAAAGACGTTGGCGATGACGGTCGGCGGCAGCACCGGTGAACATCAGCAATATAAACAAACAACAACAAACAACAGATTTTGAAAGAAAAAAAAAAGAAGAAAAAAAATTGAGAACAAAATTGCTGGATTTTGAGAAAAAATAAAATATAAATTTGATAGATGATTGAAGAATCGAGAAATATGGTGGCTATGACGGTGGTTGATGGTGAACTCGTCGGTAATCAGGAAAAGAGACGACAAAATTGATAGAGAATGATGGATGAGAGATTTGTTGTTGAAAACCATAAAAATCCATTAAACAAAACATGAAACTGCATTGAACAAAACATGACAATGCATTGAACAAAATATAAAACTGCATGTTGCTGTTTTGCATGTTTTTGTCTTGTTTCTCCTTGTTTGTTTTTAACGATTTGATTCCTTTTCGATTTAAATTTGAATATCTTTTATTAGAATCATGTTCGTTTTCGTTTTGTGTGGGGAATGTTCGCGTTGAACCATTTTGTGCCTAAAAAGCGCACCCAAGCGCCATGTTGCCACAAAATACAAACATGCATTGAACAAAGCACGTTTATGCATTGAACAAAGCACGTCCATGCATTGATCAAAACATGTCGATGCATTGAACAAAATTAAAGCGCATATTGCCACGAAACATAAACATGCATTTAGTAAAACGCGTTCATACATTGAACAAAACGCGTCCATGCATTGATCAAAACATGTCGATGCATTGAACAAAACATAAAGCGCATGTTTCCACGATACACAAACATGCATTTAACAAAGCACGCTCATACATTGAACAAATCACGTCCATGCATTGATCAAAACATGTCGATGCATTTAACAAACGTAAAACTACATTGTTGGCCACGAGTGTGTGGCGGCGCCGGCGGCAACGACGAGCACGAACGTTGGGTGTGAGCTTCAATCGCATGTATTATTGTGTTCAACTATATGTATTTTTGTTCATTTGAATGCATTATTTAATTCAACTAAATGCATAGTTTTTTTCGTAATCACATAACAAATCAAATTATTAATCTAACCTTAATATAGTGAAAATCAACGAAATTAAGTTTAAAAGTCGAAAAATCTCAACCATAGGATCTATGAGATGAATTGATGAGATTGAGTACTACATACTATCTCTTGCTCGGATATATTTGATCCTCCTATATATATATATATATATATAGGGGTTGAATCGATGAGAACTCATCTTTTGAGAACTTGAGAACTATGCACAAGCGTATAAAATTGATGAATAAAACTTATAAAGTTGTGCATAACGAAAACATTCTAAAATTGTTACCCAACAAAATAATTTTAGAAAGTTTTAGATGCACTGACTTTCTATAAATCTTAATGTATCATCTTCAACGTCTTATGCATGGTTCGCAGAGTTCGCAAAAAAGATGTGGTTCTCATTTGATCGACTCTCTATATATATGCTTATCTTTAAGGTTTTCTGGGTCTGAAAAATCAGATTGAACAAAAGAGTTTTGATCTATGATTAAAAAATTTCTTACCCTAAAGCTTCAAACAAGTCCTTATATCATCCTTAGTCTTATGATTAAACATATCCCAATTAAAAACAACATAATAAAACAAGCATAATATACATATATGGTTTAAGAGTTTCTCAAAAATCAACTCTACACACCAATATAATACAATTACTACAATAAACATCTTAATCCTTCATCTAGGCGGGTTCTTAACAACAAAGAGGACTTACAACACCATGCTGCCTAACACGTTAAGCTATCCTAGTCTTTTAGGCCTCGAAGTTTTGTAGCTCTCATACCAAATGGAGGGTAGAGTGTGTTTTCGGGTTAAACATTAAACCACAAAAAAAGAAATAGAAATTATACCTAATAGAGCTCACACGGAACTCTTTTATGAAGAAAGCAGGGATGAGACCTTCGTTTCGAGAAAATATGTTCGTGAGTGAAGGGATTTTTTTATGGTGTTGGGATATATTATTTAGCTCTCAAGGATGGGTATAGAATTTGCTATCGGCTATAGGAGTAAGAAAACAAGAAACTTAGAAACTCATGGTTTTTGGAGAATGCAAAGGGTTTTATTGAATTCTTTCTTGGTGTTGTTTTTTTTTTACAATGACGAACATATGTCATTTTATAGGTAATGAAAAACTACTATTACAATGCTTTTGTCAAATGTCATAATGACATTTTCCTAGCTTTATCTAGCTAAGGACTTAGGATGGGACTTAGGATGGCCAACTTTGTTACACGCCATCACTTCCATTATTTTTGATTTGAATGCTATTGATTAATTGATACACGCCTTATATATATTTTAAAAAGAAAAAATATAGTTTTATAAATATAAACTCTTCATATTCTACTAACTAGGGATGATAGTGGATCTCGGATTCGGTCCAAATCCGTAGATCCAGATCTATTTTTCAGGATCTAGATTTTTAAAAAATAGGATCCGACGGATCTGGATCGGATGCGGATCATTCTTTTAAAATCCGGATCTGAATCTGGATCTCGATTTTTAAAATCCAGATCCGATCCATGGATCTATATAATATATATGTATATATAATTTTTTTTATTATTTATAAGTTATTATATTATTTTTCTTTCTAGTCGAAGTTGGATAAACTAGGTTATAGAGTTGGATGGTATATCAATAATTTTATAAACTTTTACCTTGTATTTGAGGAAATTTTGTATATGAATGGTCTATTTGTTAAGATATGTGTGATACTTCTTCTATTACTATTGCAATATTATTTGTTGTCATGAAAGCAAAAGTAAATTTATAACTAACATCTTCTTGTATAGTAATGATTGTAGAATTTCTAAATAGTTATTATAGTGTTATATGTATTTAGATTATTATTATTATGGTGTTACTGTGAATTATAGTTGATTGATGATTTATTTTAGAAGAGAAAACATGTGGTTTTGGGTCTAGACCATGGATCCTGCAGATCTTATGGATCTCGGTCTGAATCTAAGTTTTGAATCCAATAAATTTAGGCGGATCGGATTCAAACAAAAATTTCAAATCTGAATCTGGGCCTAGCGAGATCTGATCCAAATCCAGTCCATTGACATCCCTACTACTAACTAGAAACCAACATAGTTATCATAATCAAAACATATTATGTTATATGTAAAAAAGCATAAGAAATAAAAAAAATATATAGTTTTATATGAGAAAAAATATAGTAGTGAGAAAGTATTATCTTTAGGGATGGCAATCGGGTCGGGCGGGCACGGATAGTGCGAACCACTCCGTACCGCGAAATGATCCCGTCCATGACCCGCGACGGATAGGAGATTCCCACCATACCCGCGACCCGTGGGTACCCGCGGGTTGACGGATACCCGCGAACCCGCCATCCGACGGGTATCCGCCACCTGCCACCCGCGGACTACCCACGAAACCTTCACCCGCGGACCACCCGCGACCCTCGAAACCAAGCATTTAAAAAAACACGAAAATATCACTAACAAATTCATAAATCATAAAGTTCAAATCCACAATTCCACATTCAAATCCATAAAGTTCAAATCCACAAATCAATAACACAATGAAAATTCAAATCCACAAATCAACAACACTAAATGAAAGTTCAAATCAAGGTAGGGTTAGTGGGTAATTGGCGGGTATCACGGGTTTTGCGGAGTGCAGTATTGCAAACCATTTCGTTCCCTTGTAAACGGGTCCTAGTTTTCAACCACGAACATACCCGTGGGTACGAAATGCACACCAAACCCACGAATAATCGGACGGATACCCGCGGGTCGATTGCCATCCCTAATTATCTTATATGTAAGAAAACATATATCATTTAAAAAAATCAATCTTTATCATTCATCAATCAAGATCTATGAATCGAATTAGTTTTAGTTACTGAAATAGAGATGGTTTCTAATAGATCCATCTATATACATATAGTGGATCCATGTTTTTTTACATCAACATTCAAAATACAACAAGAGCCATAATATCTACAAACTCAATTCACCAATGCCTGTTGCTTAACCTTCTCCACTTCCTCCATCAATCTTAATCTTCTCTTCCTCATCGAGATTCAACTGCCGCCAACTGCTCGAGGCCGGCCTCCAAATCACTCAAAGTGATGATCAATAACTCATCACCTTTGGCCTCAAAACTCAGCCTAGAGTCAAGATTTTCTCTGGCATTGTTGAGCATATGATCCACCAGACCCCATTCATCCTATTCCTCAGCTTCTCGCTCGACTTCCTATCAATAACCGATGCAACAGCATCAAAACTGCAACAAGAATCGAGCTTAAATCCGAACAACCGCTCCCTGTCATCCTGCTTGCTCATCTTTATCAGCAGCATCTCCGCGAGCTCCCTGCAGCTAAAATCATCGAACTGGAAGAAGTGAGTTACGCGTCTGCGAAGCCCTCATTGGATGAAAACGCGCTTCATGGGCTCTGTATACCCGCGAAGATCACAAGGAGATCGCCATCCTCCAACATTGACATGATCTCTTCCAATGCTTCCACTCCATATTCAATGTAGTTACCTGCAGACTCTGCAGGCGCTAGACAGTATGCTTCGTCTACGAACAGAATCCCACCATCGCCTCTTCAATCTACAAAATTAGAAACCATCAATCAATAATGTAGGATATAACAAATCTACACATTTATCAAAGCATAATATTGTATGCTATAACAAATCTACATGATTTCAAGCATCGTAGTATTGTTAGTATGTTATAGTACTACTGGATAAAATGTAATGCCCGAGCCGGTAATTATTGGACATTTATTTTGAGATTACCAAAATAGTTAACTCAAGTTACTTAAATAGTTCATTGATCCCATACGTGTATATATTTGACATTCATTATGTATTGAGTTATTTGCAATTTAATACCCAACCTTTGGGGTCATTTGCAGATTAGACTCAAGTCTTTGAAACTTAGCAATATAGATAAAATTTTAATATTCGTTGCCATTCGGACCTACCCAATTTTTTTGAGATTGGAAATAAGATATAGATGTTCATCGACACGAACTCAAAATTGATTGAAGGCTTTTAGAGATCATTTTTAGATTCTCATTGTAATTGTGTCATTAATTTCATCGTTGAATGTCCAAAATTATAACTTATACGGTCATGAAGTCTTAACTTTTTCATACCAACTTTCGATTCAATTACTCAACTATTTGACATCAATCAGTGAAATTAACAACATGAGAGAGCCGTAAGGATATCACATAATACCTTTTCTAGTCTTTGGACCGGTTTGGCGAAATTCCCGACCAAATCTGTTCGTTGCACCTCCGTTACTTTAGCGAAGATAGAACACCAAGAGAAGAGAGCAATTTTCCTAGGATCCTTGCAACTGTAGTCTTGCCTGCAAAAACAACATCGCGAATGAGGGTGTGCTCAACGTATGATGAAGCAACGGGACGGGGCGTGGTACCTGTCCGGGGTTTCCGAGGAACGCCATGTGCGGCAGTTTTCTGGGCCGGGTCTACGCCCATGGGCGGCGCTTCTCATCCAAGAGCGTTCCTTTGGCCCATTTATGAAGCTGCAGCTTCAGCTCGTGTAGTCCTACTATCTTTGATAGCTCCAACGTGAATTCATCCATCTTCCCCTTCATCCCACTGTCGTCATACTTCCTTGGCTCTTCGATCGCTGTTGTATAGGAAATCTGCTGAGTGAAGGTGTTCATCTGTTCGCCCAGATTTTGGCAGAGGTGCATCACTTCATCGTTTCGACTCCTGATGGGAGATAATTGAATGGAATCATGCCTTCCTGCCCACCAAATCTCTACCATCAATCACATAAAGAAAACTTAAGATGAATGAATATTATTTAGAATAAATTAAACATATACACATCATCTTGTGCTGAGAAATCAGCATTGAATTCAGACAACGTCTTGACAACAGAGTTGTCTCCGGAGGTCAACGCATAACCAACGGCAAGATGCAACGGAGTCATCGAGTTCTGAGACAATATTCCAACAAATTGGTAATTTCAGTTAGTTATACAGATTAAATAGTGTTTTCTAGTTCAAAGTATCGGCCTTATATTTCATAAATGTCTACTACTTTCGATATTGACGGATTAATATGACAAAAAAAATTGTCAAGTCGATCTTAAATACGAAATATGTCTTATTTTTTCTCCACATCGAAAGCATATATAAACTTCTATCACCCATATATAGGATATACATGACACATATGAAGACGTTTGCATGTAAAATCAATATTACCTGAATGTACCTTTAATGTAAATAGTGTTTGTTTTGAAATTTAGGACAAGCCTACTTTTTCAGTAATGTAAAATTGTGTTGTCAGCTGAAAATCTGTAGAGAGGCTATTGACTTTTATAAGAGTACGATTTCCATAGATTTCACTTTGACAAAATGACTTTTTTTGTGCCGGGAAAATGGACCTGTCCCTAATATGTCATCTTCTCAATACAAGACACTTGTCTAAAATGATGCAAATATTTATCTTGTTTCATAAGGGAAAGCGCTATCTATCGGGAATTCCCACACCCCAAAATCCAATAAGAATATGAGGGGATAAATAACGACGACTCAGCGGTTAAGAAGCTATGAGGATTTTGTTTAGTGCTCATAAGATACTACCCTAAAGAGGATGAAACTCTCAAACTGCGGCTGTTAGGATTTGAAATCTGTTAGCTCGTAATCAACTGAACTAAACTCGTGGGGCGATATTAATATGATTATATAGTAATAAAACATGTACGTTGGTTGTGGCTTCGATGTTAGCACCGTATTGAAGAAGAGTCCTAACGGCGTCGTTGCATCCATTCTTAGCTGCCTCGTGCAAAGGGGTCTCACCATACTGCAGTGGAGAAATATAAGAAGAAAGCGGCGTACATCATGTGATCAGTTTAAGACAAGAAGGAGATGGTTTGATTAACGTACGACGTTGTTGGCCTCCAACTCCACCTTCACTGCTCCTGCCCACTCCAGCAAATATTTCATTATGTCAACTCTATTCTGACTAGCAGCAACGTGTAATGGTGTCTGGATCAACTGCATCCGAACGAAACAAGAACATCTTCACTCATATATATACATGTTGTCATTGTCAGCTGAATTTTATTGGATTTTTGTTGATTATTGAAATGCATATTTAATTTTCAGTTTTGGTTATTATAAAAGAAATACTTCAATTGATATACAAAATTATATTAAAAATAGTTTATCTCCTTAAAATTCATATATTTTCTATAAGGAATTGAAGTTGAAATTTAAAAAAATCAAGATCACCATATTTGGTGTACGTATATACTTTGTTCACTCAACATTGTTATTATGGAGTGCGTAGAAATGTGAATACAACAAAAAAAATGCAGGATGAAAGCGAGGCAAGAGTTGAACTCTTTCTCCATAAGATAAATTTGCTTTGCTACATTGCGCAGTTCTATAGCATTTGTCTCCAAGATCAACGAACAACAAATACAGTGGTTACACTATTAAACATATTTCCGGTGAACTACTAGATGCTCGAGATAGAGAGGTTTTTGAAAGATCTATTATGTAGATTGATTATCTTCGAATTGGTGTGTTGTAAATGTCTTTCAAATTGATCTATTTATAGAGAGGAATGTGTCTTTTCACTAAGAGGTACGTGAAAAGGTACGAAAAAACTATCTCTAACCATTTTAAACCACCTCTAATCAACTCTATTAAATAAATATGATCATATGAAAAATCATAATTTTCTAACAAATGTTTTACCTGATGCGCGATATATTATTCTTTTTCAGAAAGATAAAATGTCTCGAATGTATAATTAAATATCAAATTGTACTTTAAAACATGTACAAATATCCTCTCTCTCTTTCTAGTCAATAGATCACTGAAGTTACACATTTACGATCCAGTACATATATATATATATATATATATATATAGGGGTTGGTTATGGTGAGAAAGCTCCTTAATGTACGAAAATAAGAATAGTAGCACATCTTTCATATTGTGTAGCACAATCATAATTACTATATTAGCATATGTTAGTTTAGCACATATTTCATCCATTCGTAGCACATATGCTAAATATATTAGTTTATCACATCTTTCATTGCGGTAAGTAGACAAGAAGGGTTATATTGTTGCACAATAATTAGTGTAGACACAAAACACAAAACTGAAGACAGAAAATTAAATCTCAACCATTGACATAGCAAATCAAAGGCCCAGATTCATTCCTATTTCCTACCAAATTATCCATTCTAACTGATCCATCTCCTATATATATATATATATATATATATAACAGTAACCTATGTATGAATTGGATAATGAAGAGGGAGTGAGGAGAAAGAAAATCTTACAGAGATGTTCCGTTCGTTGAGAGAAGAAGGATTTTGAGTGAGTAGCCTCTGCACGCCAATGAGATCTCCAGACTCGACGCATGCATGAATGTTTGTGACCGGCGTCGCCGTCGTCATATTTGTAGCTCCTCCTCCTCCACTGCCACCGCCAGAAGATGGCTTTGGCTTAGACTTATACTTGTCCTGAATCCTCATATCCTGTATGTCTTAATTAGATTGTTTACTTGTATAAAGAAAAAGCAAGAAACTAACCAAAACGGATACGAAGAGAAATATTTGAGGAATAATATGAATCCTCCGGATCTGTGGGTCAGGTTTGATGCTTCTCCTTTAGAAGTCTAGCTTTGTCTTCTTCTCCCAATCAAACGAAAAAGTCAACTTTATTACAAGTTACAGCCTAGACTTTTGGCCACCCCATTATCGAAGTCAACGTCTGATTTCTATATATACAACTTGTTAGCTAATTGGTGACCATTGAGTCATTGACCAATAGTTTCATCCAACTTCCATGAGTTTTTCTTTTCTTTAATTACTTCTCTTGCAAGTTGTTGCATTTTTTCGGAAGACGCAAGTTCATACATAGCATATTTGATAAAGCAAAGGACACATTTACCATAATACCCTTAGTCATGTACAAGATTCCATGATTTGAGATTCAATTATGTAATTGTGTAACGATATAATTAACATTGTTACACAATTACACGTTCAAACCTTCATGTAATAGTGTTAAGAGTTTAAGCACATTATGAAATCGTGTAATAGTTCATTTTGAACTACCATACGATTTCAACCAAAAATCAATTCTTATAACCTACATAAATTGTGTAAGATATAACTTCTATAAAATTTTCAGATTTAGGGATGGAGATAGAAACAACGGCGATGGATGGCATTGCGGTGGCGACGATAATAACAACGAGTTGGCGGGTGGCGATGGCGGCAGCGATGGCGGATGGCTCGAGAGAGGAGAGAGGCGTTGTAGGTTGGGGGCTCGAGCTAGCGGTGGGGCCGGCTGCGATAGGTGGCGGCAATGATGGCGGATGATTGGAGAGAGAGAGAGAGAGAGAATTTGGAGGTGGGGTGTTGAGACAACAGTGATGTTGGTGGATTATAAGCGGCAACGATGGTCGAGGAGAGAGAGATGTTGCGGTGGGGATTAGTTGGTTTTTATAAAAAATATATATTTAATTAAGGATATTGGTATGTTTACACAAAAAAATCATTAGAATTTGACTATTTTTATAATGATGGATAATTGTTTTCTTTCCTATAGCACATAGGATAGAATGTCTAAATTCCTCTTTTCAAAATCATATTCTTAGAAGTTATTATTAGGGATTTAAACACGACTAGCTTGTGAAAAGCTCGTTCGAACTCATCTAATGAAACTTGTTAACATCAATGAGTCAAGCTTGACCTTGATTCACTATTCAATTAGTTAGCCCGATATCAAATTTGCTTTAAAATATAACTTTGTATAAGTTAAATTTTTATATAGTAATATGTATATATTAATTCTCTGGTTAACTTTATTTGTGATATGAAAATAATGAATCTGAATTTTTATATTATGTTTTTAGAATAAAAATTTACATACCTAGTTATTTTGGCTAGTTTGATTTGGTTCGACTTTTGGTTCAATTCAATTTTTATTTATATGTGTTAGGAAAATTATGTAAACTGTTGGAAATACTATGTTTTAACTGTGTGTTTTGATTAGATCCCAAAACCTTCCGTTGAGTGTCCTGCTGATGTAACTTAGAGCTGCTCATATGTTAGAGAGTCAACCTTTATAGTAACAGGTTCCAGCAAAAGAACTTTCAATTTGGATAGGTCCAAGATTGAAGGAGTTCGAGTAATACTGAAGCCAACCATACTGATAGAAGTATCGTAATAATACTGTTGAGAGCTCGGTGAAGGCGTGTCTTGAGTTTTGAAGTCGGCCAATCAAGTCAAGATCAAGTATAGTGAAGCTAATGAACAAAGCTACTGAAGAGTGAAGTCGAAGATTGAAGACTGATGTTGGAAGATCGGAGACTAAAGACTCGGCACTGCTGAAAGTAAAGAAGTCAGAATATGACTAAGTGTCATACCAACAGCTGACGGCCTAAGCTAGAAATTCAAAGTTGGCTACCAGAAGTCAAAGCTGACGATTATAAGTCAAAGCTGATGATCAATAGTCAAAGCTGGTGACGAGTAGTCAAAACTGGCGATACCAAGTCAAAGCTGGTTGATGAAAATTCTAAGCTAACTATTTCTACGTCAAAACTAAAAGCTTCATACTGACTCATGTTCCCAAACGGATAAAAGACAGGAGTCCAGTCTTCTGACAAAAGAATGAGCAATTACGACTGGCCCAACCTGAAGTCAATGTACTGGAAAAACACAGAGGCAACTCAACTGAAAAAACATGGAGATATTTTAGACCTTGAGTGTTTGACTCACACGTGTCATATCATATCTGTAGAAGATTCTAACATGCCAGAACACATTTTCAGATTTATAGAGCTACAATGTACAATGATGCAGACTCTGATGGTGAAGTACAAGGATTCAAACGGAAGAATTCAAACGACAAATGGCACTATTCATCATCCCCTCTATAAATACTCATAGAATCCAACCTTTGAAGGTTATCGAAACGATGCGCATTCAAATTGTCTAAGCATTCAAAGCTCAAAACTCAAGAACTTATACATAACGATTTCGAAGAAGAAGGTCTACAAAGTTATCGATAAACCTTCAAAGTTAAAATATATCTATCAGCTTAAGGTTTTAGCATACACTTCCTTAAGTCTATGATACTACTTTGTATCAAGCCTAGATATATTGAGTTTGTCGCTTGTAACAACTCAACTTTTAGTTGGAAACCCCTCTACGAAAAACCGTCTAGTGGATTGTCTGAGCAATCAATCCGTAGATGTAGAAGCTGATATCTCCGAACCACGTAAAAACCAAGTATTGTTTACTTTCACTTTTTTACATTAAGTATAATATTTACAATGCATATCATTATATTGTCATCACCAGCACACAACAACACAACATCGTTTTGAAACACTTTAACTGGTACTAAAGAGATAAATTGAAAACTGACTAAGCTCATATTCGATTAAGTGCTCTATGCCAATTTAATTTTTCGAAGGCAAACCAAGAACCACCACATTCCTTAAACACATCAGTTATCAGCCTAACTGACTAGCTGCCTCAACAATCAATGGGTTTGCTAACTGGTATCATTGTGAACAAGACTCCCCTTATCTGAACTGATCAGCGGTACTTACATCAATACTAAACTGTCATCAGTTAATTGACCATCTCTCGCCATAGTAGCTAGTCGATCTTATGAAAAGAAAAGAAAATTAAATTTTCCTAAATGATGTATCTCTCGCCTCCTTCCCCCATATACCAATACGTATATCCGAGAGACTATCAATTGGTATGAGAGCAGTTGTTCGCAAGAACTATCGACCCCTAGAGGTCGTTGTTTTTGAACTGGTATTTCAAAGCAATATATTTTTGCATATTTGTTGTGATGTAAACTAAGTACAACAGGTCAACTTCTATTCCCACGTTCGCGGTAGACAATTATGAGATCTGAAAATTCAAACTCAAAAGCTATCTCATTGCCCAACACTGTCGTATGTGGGAGGTCATCTCCAACTCACCAATCATTATTTGATAGAAGATCACTAAAATGAGCTCCGTACTAGGAAAATATCCTATCTACGAATACAGTGTCTAAGGATTTAGCTAACTTCACAGTAGAAGAATGAAAACAGGATGAGCTCGAAAACCTAGCTAAGAATATCATCTCCGGAACAGTTCCAACTCTCACATTAGGAAGCTGATGAAATTTGAGACGACAAAGGAGATATGGGATGAGCTTGAGAGACCCTGTGCTGGCTCTGAGGAAATCAAGGAGAACAATTGTCATAAGGTTAACAACTTCAAACAGAAGAAGAGAGAATCCATTGATGATATGGAACTCAGATTCGCAACCATCATCAATGAGATCTCAACCCTACAGAAGAACAAGTACATGCAAAGAGAGATCATCTTTAAAGTCCTATGAACGCTCCCAGCTACTGACATGAAAGTCTATACAGTAGCACTTCAAAAGAAAGTTGAATTCAATGAGATATCAACTAACAAACTCTTCTCAACACTGAAAGCTGATGAGTATGACATCAGACATACAGAAGAGCCATCCAAAGCCGATGCATCTGAAGAAGAAGCTCAAGACAGCACAAGTAAATGGGATGCCCTGAAAGCTAACAAGAGCAAAGAGATCAAGAAGACAGTCAAGGACAAGGATGAGTGCAGCAATGACGAATTTTTGACTCAGTATACGCAAATGGCTGAAAGATTCAGGAAGATGGAAGCCTGACTAAAGAGGTACAACAAGTACCGAAAAGAAAGAACTGGACCTGACAAGAGCTGCAAAGATAGAACAAACAAGGATTGGACTGACGAGAAGCCCAGCCAACCTGAGTAGAAGGATAACAAGTGCTTCAACTGTGGAAAGAAATGGCATTTCAGACACGATTGTCTTGAGCTAAGCCACAAAGAAAGGAAAGCACTGCGAGCCAAACACGAAAGGAAGTTGAACGAGCGCAAGACAATGGTTACTGTGAAGGCCAGTACTTTAAGTTCATCAAGCAACTCTTCCAGCAACTTCTCTAGCACTGATGACGAGAGCCGGTGTATATGGTTAGAGAGATCAGCAGCTACGAGGATAGATGCATGGTGGGAATCGATAATGGCCTCGACGAACCTGAGGTAACATCCCGACTCTCTACTGAAAATCTCTCCTAAACTATTGTATTATCTGAACATGTGTCAGATTCCGAAGACACCTCAGTCAAGTGGGACGAGATGGAGCAGATCATGGCTGACTACAGAACAATCAAGAAAATATATGAAGGAGCTATAACTGAGAACTACAAGCTGACTGAGAAGATTCAGCTTACTAAGAAAAGTCACCAGTCAACTACTTCTTTTGAAGCTGAACTGAAGCTCATTGTTGAGCTAACCAAGCTAAAACAAGAACATGCTGATCAAGCTAGCATGATAAAGGAGCTGAAGGCTGAATGGTCTCAACAAGGAAATGAAATAGTTCAGGTGAAAGCTAAACTAACAAAGATCAGCCTGAAGTTCAGTCAACTTCAGTATAGTGAAGCTTCGCTCCAAGAAAAGATCAACACTCTGAACGGAGAAACGAAGAAGCTAGACTTCATTCAATCAGTTCAGAGATGTCCGTTAATCAGAACTGACTTAGGGTATGATCTAAGTTCAGTTGTGAATGGTGCATCCACCAGTGGCACCAAAACTGGGTAGGAAACGGGTCCAGTTAACGTCGTGGTGGGTGGGAATGTGGGTAGGGGTTAGGGGTAGGAAACGATTTAGTTTCGATTCATCGAACTGAATTTTTCGATTAATCAAAACGAAGTTATCCAAAAAAGTGAAGCCAAAACCGAAAGTGAGCCGATTCAGATTTTCGATAAACCGAAAACCAATCAGTTATTATGATTCGATTTTCGGTTAACCGAAAAATTAAAAAAAAAATTAATAATTAAATAATTAAATAGAAATTTAAAAACAAAAATTTATTAAAATAATAATTGAAAAATTATAAATAATTAACACAATAATTGAAAATTTGAAATTTATTTTAAAAATAATTAAAACAATTTTAAAAATTGAGATTCTAGAATTTTTAATTAATTATATAATAATTAAAAATAAAAATAATTTTCCGGTTCTGAACCAATCTATTATCGGTTAATCGATAACAAAAAAAAATCAACTCTAGAACCGAACACCGAATCATAACCGAATTTTCAATCTTCAATTAACTGAAACCGCTTTGGTTTAGATTCGATTCGATTCGGTTCTAACCGAGAACCTAACACCGTTTAGATAGCCTTAGATGGGAGAATAGAAGTGTGCAAGTTCGATATTGTTATGTCTCCTTTATTTATCATTTTTCACTCTTTTTTGCTCTCAATCCTTCACTGCTTTATTGGAAAAATGCGTGTGGAAGTGTGGGTGTGTAATTGAGACGGTTGCGGTTGGAAGGCAATGGTAGGGATTGTTTTATTTTTATTTTTTTAATGTTAATGTAGCATAAATGACATCGTTTCATCCATATGGAAAAAAATACCACCTCAAATATGACATCGTCCTACTCAGCAGTTCGACACCGGGAAAAAAAAATCGAGGCATAAATTAGTTTATTTATCAAAGTTGAAGACATGTATGAAAAAATTAAAAATTGAAGTCATAAACTAAAAAAACTCTTAAAGTTGAGGTCATAAACTATAATTAACCCAATATAAATTATTTGTTCACATGATATAAGATATATACTAAAATTCATCATATATATAACAACATAAAGTTAGTCCCTAATACAATTATTACTAATTATTGTATGAAAATACATATTCAATTTAAGTACTGGTTTTATATTTCAAGTTAATTGACTTGACGAATTTGCTCAACAGCTAGCAAGCCGAGTAGTTTTACTAAATGACTAGCTATTTACAATAGTAGCTAGTGTTAATTGTAAGGCTTGCACGGAAATCATTGTGTAGTGGACCAACTCAAGAACGATTTGGAGCAATTTTCAAGATATGGAAAATTATTGATTGTATCCAAAACATAATAATTCAATAATTACAAAAGATAATTAAACCAAATACGAAAAGCGATTGCAAATGGAACAGCTCTTTTGCAAGAACGAGGTGACTAACATGTTGGATTTGTATACTGAAAGCAGTTTTGGTTGAGCTTGTATACAATGTTTCCTGTTACCATTATTACAATCTTCTATCTGAATTGATTACTTGATTGCATAAATCTGTGTCCCCTTATCTCATATATAAGTTAGATCATACAGTGTGTAGAAGATCACAGAAGTCTGTATGATTGGTCAAGCTTAATGAGATATAAAAAGTTTCACAGCTGAGACAACTTGAGGACGAATTGTCGGTATAGGCTGCGGTATAGATAAGAAGTGACTTGACTTGGTTGCTTGTCTATGTTGGTACGTCTCTGACGTATTGATGGATCACAGTGAGATGAGTTCTTCTGTCTGACCGTCGTGAAGAACCAAGATCTCGATGACTTACGATGATCTAAACTTCGATAAGGTATTAGGTGAGTATGAGTTGCTGACCATCACTTTGACTTGTTATGGGTGAGGGTTATATGTTCTAACCCAATATTCTCCGCATCTTGGGTGGTGGCAGTGCTTGTATGTCATGCTAGTTATCTGTATCGAGTCACCGTATCCGTTTAGGATGATGACGTCCCCTTAAGGAGCTCAAAAGGTTTATTGTACTAAACCCTGCAGGTTGAGTTAGCTCAAGTACAATAATAAGGTTGAGTGGTACTACTTAAGGAATTAAATATATTAATTATTTTAAGCAGTCAGAATGCTCTAAATAATTAATGGACGTGCGATATCTTAAATACGGGGATTCGTAATGTCTAAGTACAAGCCCGACTCAACTTCGGTAATAAAGGGGTAAGTCAGCATTTATTCTCTAGTGGCATGAATGAATGTTTATAAATTAATTTATATTCTGGGCTGAACATAAGATAATTAATTTATTTGAGGCCCATCTTTATTCCTTGCATTTGATCCCTGGGCTGGCCCATCCAGGCCCGTAGCTACTGAAGAAATCGACGCCCCCTATCCCTCTAAGGCAAGGATTTGATTCTCTTTATCCTATAAGGATATTATTATATTTATGGATATGCATGGATCATTTCCTAATGCGATTATGGTAATGCATTATAAATATAAGGTAAGAGATAAGATCAAAGCTAATCCTTGCAATTATCCTTACACAATTTTCGAGAATCACCATAGTTCCTTGGTGAGATATTTTCTGAAATTATTAGAGGGATTATGGTGATTTTCTGTAGCATTCTCCATAGATCGTCCTCACTCGACGTTGGAGATTGGACAACCGGGATACAGTTCAGAAGATCAAAGCACGAGTCTCGATCCGTTCATCCCGTTGATCCCCGACAGATTCAAAGGTAAACACGAGAAAACCCTACGTGTTGCAATTAATTATTTAGACGCATGCTAGGAATATAATCAATGTATGGTGAATTAAACATCCAAGATAGATCATCGGAGAGGCTAAACCTAGTTTTCCTACAATTGGTATCGAGCGAGGTTTCGATATCTTCGCTCTGTTGGATTAATTCACGTTTGATTATTACGTGCGCTATTAATTAATTGTTGGATCATCGTTCATCGGGCGCGCATTTTTCGCGAGATCCGGCGCGGCTTGGCGGCGACGGGCGCGCGTTGTCGCGTGAGATCCCGGGGCTTCAGCGGCGGGCTCGCGGTCGCTAGGTCGACCATGAGGCGGCATACGCATAAGCGCTGCGATCGCTATCAGCGTGCGTGGCAGCGCACGCGTGCTCGTCGGTCGCGGTCTCCTTCGCGACCGCGAGGCAGCCCGCGGTGGTGGAGGCGCAGGCTGGGCAAGCGCGATAAGTCGTGCCCTAGCTGCTGCTGCCCGCCCATTTGGGTCGATCCGGTCCGCACTGCTTTTTAGCCCGCACCGATTTTCCGACCCGAATCAAATTTTGGCGAATCCGGTCCATGCCCGTGCACGCGAGGCCCGTTTTCAAAGTTTATGAAGATCTGTACTTTGCAATTTTATGTAATAGATTAGGCAAGAAAGTGCAGGTTCCACGAGTGGGCCACGATGAACGTTTTATTTTAATTTTTATCGTTCATTGCATGTCGTGGATGTTTAAATTATGTAGAAGCATGCTATGTATGTTTAAATTACGTGGATAAACATTTATGTGTTTTCGTGATTGGAGCGCATAGTAAGCATGCTAGGTTTATCGCGTTTTCAAGCATATTTTAGAATTCTGCGAGCATGTTTTACATGTTGAGTTCTATAGAAAAGCATGCTAGGATTACGTGATCTGCATGGACAAACCTTTTGAACAAAAAGACTAAGCAAGCAACCCGACAAATTAATTTTTAAAATTAAAATGTCAAGACCTCCACTTTTTGATCTCTAAACAAAGTGAGGCGACCGTGAGTGGCGATCCACACGCGTGGCTTGCTTGCCTGTTTATCATAAGTTTGTTAGATGAGATTTCTAAATAAAACATTTTAAATCTATTGAGAAGTGAGAGTTTCATGTGTGGCGCCCACACGCGTGGCTTGCATGTGCGATTTTCATAAGTTCTCTAGAGATAGTTTTAAAATGAGATAACAAAGGAATTTGGATTGGAGCGGTATGGTCTGAGTGAGTATGCCAATTCTAAGAATTTATTTTTTTTGTTAAAATTGTGGTCATTGCTTGAGACATCACCTCGAGTACAACTTCCGCCAAGTCCCTTCTTGCGATAGTGATGTGGTCTAATAAGGTCCAATCATTAATTTCATTTGTCATAAGGATAAGTTGACATGGATTGAAATTAAGCGACTAAAGGTATATTTTAGTGCAGTCGGGGGTTCGTGTGTGGCGCCCACACGCGTGGCTTGCATGTGGGATTCCTTGGGCGATTGGAGGTTTCAATCAATATTGTTTTATCAAAGGTTACAATATTGTTGTTACGAATTATGTGCGATCGTATGCTTATGTGTTTACATTATCTTTTCAGATATGTCTCTTACACCAATTATCAATATGCTCGCACAAAATCCCTTATCCGGTCCGAATTTTATCGAGTGGAAACGAAACATTGAGAATGTTCTTACTGCGGAAGAAAATCTATTTGTACTCACTACACCCCGTCCCAAGCCTCTAGGCGATTCATCTCTCGATGAGGGCGCAGGAGCACGAGAAATGGGACAAATCAAATAGAATGGCAAAGTGCCTTCTTTTGGTCACCATGTGCGAGTCCCGCAACTCAAGATCAAGAGATGGAAGATGCGACCATGATATGGCTAAGTTTTATGAAATCGTATGAGAGTCGGACGAGAATCGCTCATCATAATTTGACAAAATCAATAATGTCAAGTTCAATGAAGGAAAGCGATTGGTGCATGACCATGTGAGCAAATGATCAATCTCTTGGAGAGCTCGAGTTGGTTGGAGGATATATTGATGGCGTGAGTCGAATCGATATGATCCTCAACACTTTGCCCAAGTCTTTGATGACTTCCGTTATAAAGCGGTCATTTATGATAAGAGTTATACTCTAGATTCATTGCAAGAGGATCTAGTAGCGGAAGAGCATAAAATGGGCAAATGTGCACGATCTTTAGTCTGCACCTCAAAGAAAACCGGTGGCTTTATCGAAGATGAAAAGGAAAAGTGGAATTCAAGAGATGCTAAGGCTAAAGAAAAGAGTGGGAAGTAATGAAAGGGCTCTACCAGTGGTTTGAAAAAGCCGAAGGAGAAGGCAAGTGCTTCAAGTGCGGTGAGGACGGGCGTTGGAATGCTAAGTGCCCCAAGCTCGAGGCTCAAGTACGCCATTTGCTTTAATAACGGAAACATGTTTAGCGACTTGTTCTACCCATTCTTGGGTAGTAGACATGGAATACGACCGATCATGTTTGTTACACCTTGCGAGGGGTTCCTGCGGACAAGGAGGCTGCATGATGGCGAGATAACGATCTCCATGTGCGGTCGGCGAAAGTCGAGGCCGTTGCGGTCGGAGATGTTACTTTATGTTTTGAGACAACAATTTTAGTTTTAAAAGACGTTTTGTATGTGCCGGAGTTTTGGCAGAACCTTGTTTCTGTTTCGAAATTATTTATTCATGGATATTCTGTAATTTTTTATAGTGGTGTTTCTATCATAAGAAATGACGAAGTTATCCGTGTTGGCACATTATATAATTCACTTTATACTATTTATGTAAAACATAATACCTATAACTATGTTGCATCATCTACAAACCTTAAAAAGAAAGTTTTCTTCAAGATGACACCACATTTATCTGGCATCTTAGATTAGGTCACATCAATCTAAATAGGATCCAGGCGGCTAAGAATGGGCGTTGGGTAATCTCACAGTTACTCGTTTCGGTCTGCGAATCTCGTATAGAAGGTAAGATGTCGACCGGACCCTTCAAAGCGAAGGGTTATAGAGCCAAAGAAGTGTTGGAGCTAGTCCATTCGACTGTGTGGACCTATGTCAACACAAGCTCGTGGAGGGTGCAGTATTTTGTCACTTTCATTGACGATTACTCGAAGTGCGGATACATATACCGCTTCACCACAAGTCCGAATGTTTCGAGAAATTCAAAGAGTTTAAGGCGGAAGTGGAGCGAAGCTTGGTAAGAGTATCAAGTCATCTGCGGTCTGATCGCGGTGGCGAATACCTCGAGAACGAGTTTATGGACTATCTAGTGAAGTGTGGGATTACCTCCCAACGCTACAAGACGGCACACCACAAAATGGTGTGTCGGGCGAAGAAATAGGACTCTTTTAGAAATGGTTAGATCGATGATGAGTTATCGACATTGCTATTTAGTTCTGGGGTATGCCTTAGAAACGGCGACATACTTGCTAAATCTAGTACCATCCAAGTCGATCGAAAAGACCCTTTCGAGTTGTGGTTTGGCGCAGCCTGGTTTAAACCACATAAGGATATGAGGCGATCGAGCACATGTCTTTGAACAAGAAGGCGACAAGTTGGAGGCTAGATCCGACGCAAAAGCTGTTTATTGGCTATCCTAGAGGGACGAAGGTGGTTTGTTCTATAGTTCTAAGGATCGAAGGTCATTATTAGACTAATGCGATTTTTAGAAGAGGATTATATGACAAACCATAAATCCAAAGTTGAAATCATTCTTGAGAATTAGAAGATGATCGTATTCCACCACCGATTAAGCGAAGTGCGAGATGTCGGTATCAGTGGGAGGATCGACACGAGATACTTCAAAATTGAAGTGGGTCGAGTTCACTTGGAGATACCGCCCGTCTGAGTGGCTCATATCCGACAAGTTGTGCAAGATGAGAACCACAAGTTCTCGCACCCATCGTTGCCATTGTGCGATGGCGCCTCGTCGTAGTGGGAGGTTGTTCTTGACCCGAGCGATTTATGTTCGTGGGTGAATCTTGGTTTAGTCCGGAAGCGAGCAGACAATAATCAACCCATGGACGTCAATGAGGCGATACAAGACATTGATGCAAGATCATGGCACACCGCTATGGACTTAGAAATTGAGTCCATACGATTATGGATGTATCTGAAAGACACCTCTACCGGATGGCAAGGAAGCCATAGGTAGTAAGTGGGTATCTGAGAGGAAGAGATTCGGATGGAGAGGTTTCGCTTTTAAAGCCGGGCTTGTGGCGAAAGGATACACTCAGATTGAGGGCATCGATTTTGATGAGACCTTTTCGCCGTAGCAATGCTCAAGTACATCGAATTCTTACGCCATAGCAGCCCACTTGAACCTTGAGGTTTGGCAAATGGATGTGAAAACCGCTTTTCTAAGCGGTTATCTTGAGGAAGGTAGAGACATCTATATCGCAACTGAAGGTTATGTGGTGAAGGTGAAGAGCATCTAGTATGGAAGCTTAAGAAGTCCATTTATGGGGTGAAGCAAGCCTCACGATCCTAGAACTTACGCTTTGACGAGGTGGTAAAGTCCTATGGATTTATCCAGTTGCTAACGAGAGTTGTGTGTATCGTTTAGATGTCAACGGTGATGTGGTATTTCTTGCATTTTATGTAGATGACATTCTTCTAGTTGGCAACAATGTGAAGTTATTATCGGACGTAAAGAGTTGGTTATCCGATCGGTTTCAAATGAAAGACTTAGGAGATGCGCGTACATTCTTGGGATCAAGGTTTACCGAGATCGCAAGAGGAAAATGTTGAGCTTATCTCGGGCGTCTTACATTGATCTTGTGATTACTCGTTTTAGTATGCGGACCGCCAAGAAAGGATTGCTACCTTTCAGATATGGCGTTCCTTTATCGAAGGGCGATCACCTATGACCGCAAGGAGATAGAGGAAATGAGATAAGTTCCTTACGCTTCGCCGTAGGAAGTCTCATGTACACAATGCTATGTACGAGACCCGATATACGCTATGCGGTAGCATAGTAGCTAGATATCGATCTAACCTGGACAAGCTCATTGGATGCGATAAAGCATATACTCAAGTACACGAAAGGACTCGAGATTATGTCGGTTTACCATGCGGATAGTCTAATGCCTTTGGGTTATCTGGACTCGGATTTCAAGTCGACCGTGATGAGAAAAAGTCTATCTCAGGCTATGTGTTTACCTTGGGAGGTGGAGCCGTATCCTGGCGGAGTGCAAAGCAGCGATGCATTGCGGGCTCTACCATGGAAGCCGAATATGTAGCCGCATCGGAGGCTGCTAAGGAGGCTGTATGGTTCAAGAACTACTCATGGATCTAGGTGTGGTACTGGTTTGTCCAAGAGTATCATAGTTTCTTGTGATAACTCGGTGCGATGACAAACTCGAAGGAACCACGGACCCTGGCGACCAAACACATAGAGAGAAAGTACCATGTCATACGAAATCGTGAGGCGAGGGGACGTGATGATTGAAAAGATTGATCTGACGGATAACCTAGCGGATCCATTCACAAAGAGCTGTAAAGTGCGTTCGAGGACTTAGATTGCCTTGATGGCACCCACTTAGAAAGGAAACTTTTGTATAAGTGGGAGAAGCAAAGTGATGGTTTTATTTGTAATAGCTAGTAGAGACACATTGTATACTAAAAGTTTGCTTTAGTATAATTGGGAGATTGTTAGATTTGTATCTTGAAAGCAGTTTGGTTGAGCTTGTATCAATGTTTCTCGTTACCACTATTACAATCTCTATCTGAATTGATTACTTGATTGCATATATCGTGTCCTCTTATCTCATATATAAGTTAGATCATACGATGTGTGAAAATTACGAAGTGCGTATATTGGTCAAGCTTAATGAGATATAAAGTTTCACAACCGAGACAACTTGAGGACGAGTTGTCGGTATAGGCTGCTGTATAGATAAGAAGTGACTTGACTTGGTTGCTTGTCTATCTTTGATGCGTCTCGACGTATTGATGGATCACGGTGAGATGAGTTCTTACGTCGACCGTCGTGAAGAACCAAGATCTCGGTGACTTCTGACGATCTAAACCTCGATAAGGTATTAGGTGAGTATGAGTTCTTGACCATCACTTTGACTTGTTATGGGTGAGGTTATATGTTCTAACCCGATATTCTCGCGTCTTGGGTGGTGGCGGTGCTTGTATATCATGCTAGTTATCGTATCGAGTCACCGTATCCGTTTAGGATGATGGCGCCCCATAAGGAGCTCAAAGGTTTATTGTACTAAACCCTGCAGGTTGAGTTAACTCAAGTACAATAATAAGGTTGAGTGGTACTACTTAAGGAATTAAAGATATTAATTATTTTAAGCAGTCAGAATGCTCTAAATAATTAATGGACGTGTGATATCTTAAATACGGGGATTCGTAATGTCTAAGTGCAAGCCCGACTCAACTTCGGTAATAAAAGGGTAAGTCAGCATTTATTCTCTAGTGGCATGAATGAATGTTTATAAATTAATTTATGTTCTGGGCTGAACATAAGATAATTAATTTATTTGAGGCCCATCTTTATTCATTGCATTTAATCCCTGGGCTGGCCCATCCAGGCCCGTTGCTACTGAAGAAATCGGCGCCCCCTATCCCTCTAAGGCAAGGATTTGATTCTCTTTATCCTATAAGGATATTATTATATTTATGGATATGCATGGATCCTTTCCTAATGGGATTATGGTAATGCATTATAAATATAAGGTAAGAGATAAGATCAAAGCTAATCCTTACAATTATCCTTACACAATTTTCGAGAATCACCATAGTTCCTTGGTGAGATATTTTCCAAAATTACTAGAGGGATTAGGGTGATTTTCTGTAGCATTCTCCATAGATCGACCTCACTCGACGTTGGAGATTGGACAACCGGGATACAGTCCAGAAGATCAAAGCACGAGTCTCGATCCGTTCATCTCGTTCATCCCCGACAGATTCAAAGGTAAACACGAGAAAACCCCTATGTGTTGCAATTAATTATATAGACGCATGCTATGAATATAATCAATGTATGGTGAATTAAACATCCAAGATAGATCATCGGGAGAGGGCTAAACCTAGTTTTCCCTACATAACAAACCCACATATACATTATGCACCAACACCTTTTGACTTTTTTGGGGTTGTTTCATGAACTACAATTGTGGTGCTGAGATAGTACATCATAACAAGCAGATGGTGCATCAACGTCACAAGCACAATATGTTCTATACACAAGAAAGTTATTTGCTTCATAAGGGTAACTACTACTCAAGTTCAAATTTCGACATTCACACAAACAATTTTCATCCCTCCACTTAGATTTGCAGGATAGAGCAGTCGAATATATGAATGATGTAAACTGAAGGACTCATACAACACAAGTACCTTAATCAGGCAATGCTTGTTCCTCCTTTTTCTACTTCCACTCCGTCGTCTTCCCACATTTGTAATGAGCAGAAAGGTTGCTACCTCGACTTGATCTGAAACACTCGATTGTACCAGATCGAATGAAGGATCATGTGGAAGAGGTCGTACTTGACAGGATTAGAATGCCACAAGAAATGCTTCTGAGCTTTGCGCACATTGAGTTGCATGTCGAGATACTTTTTCTCAGGTATGGATACGAGTATGTCTTTCAAGTTCTGGATGTCCTTTTCAGCAAGAATCACTGAAAATGCGTCCCAGTTCAAGACCTCGAAGAACGGGGGCACAAAATTATCAGATATTATGACCGGCACACACTCGTAAAAGATGGCCTCGACTATCCTTGGGCTGTTAACTTCATAGCCCTTTGGGCATATGCAGTATTTGCTGCTTTTCATTTGATCTATGTAGTTCATTTTGCTGGGGACACCAGGGGGCATTCGACCAAGTATTTTCATATCAGGCTCCTTGTCTTTCCAATACTTAAGCAAGATTGGACGAAGATAGCCGTGCAGGCTCCCAGCATAGAAGGCGAGATTGTGCCTCTGAGATGGTGGCTTTCCTCCAAGATCTCTAAGTGGGTTTCTAGCAGATCGGACATATGTTTCTGGAAGGGAGACATCACGTCCTATCTTGAAGCCCGTGGTTACATCAGCATTACAAAGGGCTTTAATGCAATGTTCCATATGGTGTCTCGTCTCATATGGAGCCTGTGTACAATAATATTAATATGTATAAAAAGATTTCATACAAAAATGGACACAAAGTTAGCAGTTTATGAGAGCCTTATCTCATTACTGGAAATAGACAAAATCAGTTGCTTTTATTTGCAAACATAAGCATGAGAGAGAGGAGAGATCATTACCCAGTCATGGCAGGCAACAAGAAAGTGGTCTGCTCCACCTGTTCTATTCCAGAAACGATACTTTGCAGCAATCTTTTCAGAATAATCCTTCAAATACTGCCTTAAATTGGTCCGGTTATGGAATTACGCGTAAAGTGCATGTTCAAGCATCCGTGAACTGAATGGCATGTAGAACAGATGAGCCTTCCTAGGATCTTTCACAACAAAACGATTATTTCGTTCCATTAGTTTCATAAACCATCCCTCAGATGCATAGAGTCCTTTCAGTATCGGTTGATGAAAGATGGGCTTTGCACCTTCCTTGTATACATATATCTTCAGTATCGTTCCATGAGTCCATAGCTCCTGAGAATTACAAAAGAAATTTTGCAAACATAATAGAAATACAGATTTACGGATGAAAATCTGAAGCCTGAAAATAATATAATGGCCGTAAAAATAAGAATAATATAAATATCATAACTTTTCGAAGCATATGCTGCAAGCTTGAGCTTATCTTAGCAGCATGGGATCAGGACTGGAGAAACTTGTCAATAAAGAAAGCTACATGGAGAAAAGTTAAGTGGTGAAACAAAAAAGGCTTCATGTTGAACTCATGTGCAAGGTAGAATGATGAATAGGATTCGAATTACGATATGCTGAGACAAGACAAGCGATTTGGAGTTTTAAGAGTCAGTATTTATATTACATTGTCTCATCGCTTAATATACATCTGTCTGCAAAGTTATTCAAACACATTATAATTGTTAAAGGAAGATTGATAGAGTACCATGGAGGGTATATGCTCGCAGCACGCGTGCAGTGGCCAATTATATTTAATAACTGGATTCAGTATTACTTATTTCTGAGTTATTATAGTAGTTTACGTTTAAAAGTCTGATTAGGGTTCTCTTTCAGAATATCAATAGGTGTAGGTGCTCTTCCAGAGTTTGTCTAGGATTAGGAGTCGGCGAGATTTCAGCCTATATATTTAGGTTCTCTTCTAGAGTCAGTTTGTCAAGCATTATTTACAAAGTTTCGAGCGGCTAGGCTGAGGGCCTCGTTTGAGGAGACATTATCAAATTATTGTTAAATAAATCCTGTCTTTCGAATTAAACTCCATCAAATTGGTCTGACCTGCCATCATGGTGGAGACACACAGCACAGACACTTGCTTGGGTTATGTGGAGCAGTCGATTGAAGAATTGAGCATTGCGTTTTGTGGGATGGAGGCGAAGCAGGATGCAGCCACAGCAGAGCAACGATCTTTGAGCGCCAAGTTCGATGCTCTTCTAACCAAACTGAACATTCCTGAGCCATCCTTCGGCTCTTTTGAACACCATTGCCAGTCTGCATAGTCTGCATCTGACATAGGTGTTTCTCCGCTGACCGCTAAGATGCTGCCCAAGATGGATTCACCAACGTTCGACGGTTACAATGTGCGTGTATGGCTTGCCCGAGCCTAACAATAATTCCTCGTGCATAAGACTGCCAACTCCAGGAAGGTCGACCTTGCAGTGATCGCTTTGGCAGCCTCAGCAATGTCCTGGTACCATCTATTGCTCAAGCGCATCTCAACATTTGATTGGGCTATTTTCAAGCATGAAATTTCAGTTCGCTATGGTGACGAATCGACAATTAATAGCTATCAGGCTTTACTCTCGATTAAGCACACCGCATCTTTGGAAGATTATATTTCAGCCTTTGAGGACCGGATCTCTCAGATACCAGAGTTTTCCGATGCACACTATTTCGGATTTTTTCTGGGCGAGCTGAAACCATATATCCGGGCACAAATCCAAGACGATGTAATTTCGGATTATTTGACGGCCGTACATGTTGTCCAGAAAATAGCGCATGCCTCAACGCCTTCTCCGCCAGCAACCCGACAACCACCTACTCGCCATGTCCCATTAAGGGCTCGTAAAACACTGTCAACTAATGCTAGTTATTCCTTGCAGGTGTGAACGATGCCCACCCTGTCTCAAGCTTCCTCAACGCTGCAAAAATCGAGTATCACCAAACACTCTCGTCAAATCTCGAATCAGAAACACCAGGCAGGTACATGTTTCCGTTGCGGATTGAAGTTCAGCCCACACACCACTGCCCTCCTAAAACCTTGTAGGTGTTAATCGGTGAAGAGGAGGACCCAGGTGATGCATTGACCCATTTTGTGACGGAGCAGGCATTGGACGAGGACGACCCAGGCGGATGTTCAGGGTCAGTCCCTTATTTTAGCCTTGAGGACAATGCTGTTTCGGACGGAGGGGCAGTTGATAAGAGTACCATGGAAGGTATATGCTTGCAGCAAGCGAGCAGTGGCTAATTATATTTAATAGCTGGATTTAGTTTCTTTTTCTGAGTCAGCCCATTTGTACCTGGGCTAGTATAATAGTTTACGCTTAAAGCCTGATTAGGGTTCTCTTTCAAAATCTTAATATGTGTGTAGGTTATCTCTTTCAGAGTTTATCTGTGATTAGGAGTCAGCAAGATTCCAGCCTATATATTAAGGTTCTCTCTAGAGTAAGTTTGTCAAGTATTGTTTACAGAGTTTTGAGCAGCTAAGCTGGGGCCTCTTTGAGGAGAGTTTAATTATTTATTATTTATTAAATTCCTGTCTTTCACACCAAACTATATCAAAGTTTCAGCTCATGCACTATGTAATCAAAGAAATCTTCAGCATCAGGACTAAACACTTCATTATCTGTAGATGTGTTAATTCGAACATATTAGTTTCAATTTCACAACCTGTTTTAAAGCCTATGAAAACTGCTTCCCTTCTACAAGGATTATAGTGCATATTGTAAGAGGAGAGAGCAAAGGAATAGCATTTTAGATAGTCTGCCTTAAAGTAATTGACAAACTTAGTAAACAAAGAAATAAGAAGGCTGTGGGTTCTTCCCATGTCCCTAGTAGCTCTCCCATCAGAAAGCTATAGAAAACTGCCCAGCAACTTAAGACTACAGATGTTCATGCCTCCCTCCCCTATCAAAAGGCTGACTTTTAGTATAGCTAGGCTACCAAATTAATAAGTTTAATCAAGCCTATAATTTGGTAGCATTTTTAGTTTAATCAAGCCAATCATTGTTAACTCCAGTAATATGGTGCCTCAAAGTTGTCTCTCCATGTGGTTAGTGGGTTATAGCACAGGAGAAAGGTTTACCAATAGCGCACCAACAAGTAGTGGCTCTGGACTTAGCCTTGTCACCAGAAAAGAAAAAGAAAAAACAAAAACAAAAAGAAGCGAATGAAGCACTAAAATGATAGAAATTGGCAATAGCTATGAGATGAGAACTAAGCTTCCCATATTAGAATAGCATGCATATTTTCTCATGAAAATATGGTCACAACGAAATTAAACAGTATCCATGACTCTCCAATTTATTAAGGTGATGTAAATTAAACATGCAAGACAACTTTGAACAGATGCTACGATTATTTTCCCACTGCACAGGACAGAAGATATCAATCATCCAAAGCAATGAAAGTATTAAAACTAGAAGCTGTAGGTACTCCTCCGATGAAACAAGTAAGACTACACCAGATGATGATGATGATTATGATGACAGCTGTGAACACAGGACTTTAGAGACTGAAATGTGACTTCTTATATGTTTCTTTTACCAGTTTTACCAAAAAAAAAGTCATGTTTGGCAACCATGTGGGGGCAAAGATCATGTCTTCCCATTGGAAGAAGATAGATCCAGAAGATAACCCTCAGCTATGTAGTTCGCAAGTTCTAACCTTTTGAACATAGAGATATTTCGAAATAGAGGAGCATGCAATTCCCGATCATTCTTCAAGAAGGGAGCACTTTCAATCTCCATCTTCGCTGCTAAAATTTCCTGGTCACGCTCAGAAGACCATCTTGGTCTCTACAGTCCAAACACAAAAAAGTTCATGTCTCCTAACTGATGGACGGAAAATCAAAGACGTTAGCTATACATACATCAAGAGAAACACATACCATTGCACGCGAATGAGCACGATGCCGGACTAACAAACGTTCCATCTCATTTATAGGTGTTACAGTTTTAGGTGGCATGTCACACCTCATTTTCCTTTTAGCAGACTTATTTGGCACTGAGGAACCGTTCTCAGGAAAAGCAGAATCATCCTTGCTTTTACTGAGAGATATATACATGCCGGAACCATCAGAAATGCTTGCTGCTGATTCTGGTTTTTTCCCAACAACAGAACCAATCAACAAAGGTTTATCCGACGAGGGCAAAATACCAGACCCGTCAGTTACATTTTTCTCTTGAATCCGACTAGTTTTAGACTCTAAGACAACTTCAGAACTTGCCTTTCCAAGCTGAGTGCTGTTTTCCACTGTAAAACCCTCTTCTAAGTCTACATTCACATTATCTAGGGTGTCATCCTCGACAAAATCAACATCACCATCATCCATGCCGCTACCATCTAAACCAGAATTCATCTTTTCTTTTTCTTTCGTCTCCATAGAATCCTTGTCATCTTCAGCATTTACGCGTGCATTATAAGTTTTCGTGCTCTTCACTCCTCTAGCCAATAGAGACTGATCATTATCCAGATTCAACACACCAGCAATGTGAAGGTTGTCATCAATCAAAGTCTTAACAGAAGAATCTTCATGTGATGAGCTACTCATAAGGTTTTTACTTTTTTCATTGGGTAACAGCGACAGCAGTGCGTTCCCATACGGAAGCATCAAAGATTGACAAAACAAATGAGTCAAAGCAACCATACCCACCATGATCACCCATTTCCTTTTCTCAATCTGAAGAAGCAACTGAATTTTGATAGAACAATCCATAACACATGAAAAACGCCCAAATTTTACTCGATCATGGCGTAGCTCTTAAGAGTTCTGCAACCTGTGTGTAATGAGCCCAGAAAAACAAAAAAATCTTAACTGAGAGGAGCTTACAAATTAAACTCTTCAATTCATTAATTCCAGCTATCATTCCCATTCTAAAAGCTAACAAATTGCCTCAAACTGGACATTGGAAATCACAAGCACGTAAAATGACTCAATCTCAGGGGGAAGAAACAGTAAGCATCTAGCATTATCTGGGCATGCGGAGGTGTTCAAAAGAAGCAGCACGAGTATACCTGGAAAAATATAGTGAAATTGTGGGAAACGGAGAAGCAGAAGCTTACGCAGTAAAGGTAGAGAGAGAAACAGCAAGTGTGAGAAAAAGAGTGAGGCTTGCAAATTGTCGGCGACGAGAGTGGTACCACTTTTAGAAGATGAAAGCTTGAGCTCAGTTGCTACTTGCTTTATTTGAAGTCATCCAAACTCCCCTCTTTAACTAATTAAAAATCTTGAAATCATTTCATGATATTTAAATTGATGATCATGTAATAGTAAGGATCAATGAGCAAGAAATCATTTCATGATATTTAAATTGATGATGATGTAATAGTAAGGATAAATCAATGCTCATTGATTTAAGGGTGGGAACCATCTAAACACACCCAATTAAAGTATGAAAAGATTATCTTATTATACTAAGTGATAAATATTAGTTAATGTTTCAACGTTTTGTGATTTTTTATTTAATGTTTCAATGTAAGCATATTGTTATTTTGGATCCTAACGTTTTAAAAAATTTCACTTAGTGTCCCGCCGATCAATTTTTGGCTTACAAATGCTTACGTGGTTGTCGGAATTCCATGCTGGACTCCACGTCAATATAAAAATGAAATAAAAACATGAAAAAGTTCATCCAAAACGATGTCGTTCCATTTCTTTTCCACGCCAATATAAGGAAGAAATAGAATGACGTTGTTTTGGATAAGTTCTTTTTATGTTTTATTTCATTTTATATTGATGTGAGTCTAGTATGAAATTTCGACAACCACGTAGCGTTACGTCGAAAATTGATCGACGGAACACTAAGTAATTTTTTTTGAAACGTTAGGGACCAAAATAACAATATGCTCACGTTTGGACATTAAATGAAAAATCGCGAAATATTTGGACATTAACTGATATTTACCCTACTATTTATACCATATTCGTTATCATTCTATTTTTAGAGTCCAAAAGAAAAAAACAACGATAATAATAACAACTCCCATTGCTCTCTATGTCATTTGGTTGTTCAGCCATCATCAATGTCGAATGGTGTGGTGATTCGACTAGATTTGGTTGAATATGTTTAAAATATTCGATTAATATTGGTTGAACACCTCTTAGCCGAACATGTTAAATTTGTTTGATTGTATCAACAAAAAATAGTATTCGTATTAAAAATGTTTTGCTGCACACAATGTACATCGATAAAAACTCAGTTGGAAATCTTGAATACCCATAAGTTCATCTCCTAAGGGTTTTGAAAATCAAGGGTTTAGAAGAGAAGACAAAGAGGTAGAAGAGACGAATGGAAAATGAGAAATCATGATTTTTGTTAGAAGAAACAAGCTTTGGTGTAAGGATAATTTCATAACAACTTTCTTTAAGAAATTTATGTTTTATGAAAATTAGATGTATCTAGAAATTAAGTAACGAATCAAGTATTGATAAATTCAAGATTGACTTGCTCATTACTCAGAAGGTGTTTGGCTGAGCTTATAAGCTCCCCAAAAGCAGCTTATAAGTTGTTTTTAAACTTAAAATACAGCTTATAAGCTGCTTTTAGGGAGCTTATAAACTCAACCAAACACCCTCTTAGTTGAGTAATCATTAGCTACTTTACACTCATATTCTTTCTGATAAACAACTTGAGCACAGAGTTTAAAGAAGCAACTATCTCATCCGTCCTTTTATTATTAAGAAAAAAAAGATTAACTCGACATTTTCTAAAAATAAATTGAGAAAACTCACCAGAATGAATAATTTGGGACGAGAGCTTGAGAATTAAAAAGTATAAGATAATTACTTTTGAAGTATGGAGTCTGAATGGACTGTACACTCAAATCCGATCTCGTGATCCAAATTTTTGGACTTATGCTTTTTGGACCCAGGCGAAACCCTAATGGGTTTAGGGTTAGGATTTGGTTATTGTTTATTTAATAGTTGTTTCTCTATGTAATATGTATCTGAAACATATAGTAAAATCTTTTGTTTGGTATAACCCCCAGACGTAGTCACAAGATGAACTGAGTAAACAATTCTTGTGTTTTTTATTTTCTATCATGATTGTGTGTGTGTTTTTCGCAACAATTACTGATAAAGAAAGCTTTTGCAATTGAAAATTTGAGCTTGAAATAACTTAGAAATTTTCTTTAGCATATTGAAGTGGATGGAAAGTGCAGCATTTATAGAAAAAAATTCGAATTCAAAATTTAAAAATAATAATTGGAACCACCGGTTCAAGGGCAAAGGCGATCTACCGGTTTACGTTCGTGAACCGTCTGGGCATATTTATTTATTTACCCTATAAGGGTTGTCAAGTGATGGATTAGGCAATCTCCTAGAGATTATTGGGTCGAATTCAGCTAACATTTTATATCGAATTACCCAAAATAAAATTTTAAATAAAAGTCAGTAAAGAAAACTATACGTTGTGACATAACAAGGAAAAGACGATAACGTTACTAACCATATAAGTGGATATATATGATAAATTTCCAGACATTAAATCCATCCTAAATTAACACGTAAAACTCAGAAAAAACAAATATTTTAAGAAGCACGCACATTCAGAATCAGAACTGGCACAGTAAGGATTTGTGCTAGTAATTACTAGTATTTAATGAATTAAATAGATGATAAGATCATTTGTATCTCTCAGTCATTTATTTACAATAAGATAATGTTTACTTTTCATTATAAGTATTTTGAAATATTGAGTATTTGATAGATTAAATATGTGATAAGATAATTTTATCTATCAATCATTTGTTTACTACAAAGGATTAATTGAGGATTAAAATTGGAATAAATAACTCTTCTTTTATTTAAAGGATTATTTCAATCCTACTTATATTGATTGGATTAAATATAATGAAAAACAATTCAAATGATTAAAATAATCTCGGACAGTGAGATATCCTCAAATATTAATCCTTAAAATAAACACTTGATTAAGTTGGATTAATTTTATATATCCAATCTAATCATATAAAATAAACACCCCTAAAGGATTAATAGAGGATTAAATTAGGATAAATAACTCTTCATTCATTTTGAGGATTATTCAAATCCCACTTATGCTGGTTGGATTAAAATCAATGGAAAAAAATTCAAAGAATTAAAATAATCCCGATCTTTGAAATATTCTCAAATGTTTATCCTTAATAAAAGTAATCACTTAAATAAGTTGAATTAATTGTATTTATCTATCTTAATCATGAAAAGTAAACACATCTTCAAGATAATCTTGTCGATACATTTAAATCAATAATACTTAGGTTGAAAACATATATAGCGTGATGTCTAGTAATCAACCATTCAAGCCATTGTCCATAACCATTTGAATAATAAATTAAACTCCACCAAATTGTGTAAATAACTAATTTGGCCACAGCTCTGACAAAGGCTTCCCCTTTTCACATGTCAAAACACATTCCATAACAATCTCCCTTAGTTGCTTCTCAATATCTTCAAGTGGGAGGGTGCCATCGAGTATCTACAATGAAGGAACCAAAATCAATCACCATCTTAACATCTTTTTATTGTAATAGAAGCCACAACACATTCCTGTGTATTCATTGTTCGCAAGCGAAAAAAATGCAAGACACAATCAATAACTAAATAAGGAGCAATTAGGTGTGGCTTTCTTTAATTCTGCCAGTTCAGAATTTGGTTTCTGATTTAAAGTTTGTCATCTAAAACAGGCACTACCCGGCCGTAACTGTGAAAACCAATAGTTGAGGTTAAAGCTAGTTATTCAGCAAAACAGTCCATCTATTGATCAGCATTTGATTATTGGAGTTATCAACTTATATTTTTTTTCTGAAACCATCATTCTAAAGTAAACAGACAAAATAAAAACCGGACTACCAGTGTATTGATTGTAAAAGAAGAAAACAGCCAAAATGTACTACCTTCCATGTGGCATCACATAGTGTCTTGTATGATTCAGCCACTCTTTTCTGAAACTCGACCTTCTCATACCTCTCACCTCCATAACCTCCTCTTGCGGCAGCTTGCTAAGAATTTTAAAGTAAGCTCAGGTCAATCTTGAAACAGCGCAACTTGGACTAGAATGCTTATTACTCAGAACGAACTAAGCTTCACGTTAGAACTAAATATGATGCAATAAAATTCAGAAAGAATCTAGACCTTGTTTAAGAGAATGAATGATAGGATTGAAACAATTGGACATGCATTATAGAGACTGTGCGCCAAATAAGCTCTTTAAACTTAAAATATGCTGTCCCATACAGACAGCAGCTGCAGAGGTTGTTCAGAAATGGTAAATAAGATACCACCTTTAAAGATCTAATAAAAATTTGTTTGATGCCATAGCATTCAATTCCAAGTGTGGAAAACTCTACCTCTGGTGATATTTCAAGGTATACAACTAGGTCTGGAGCTAGCAATCCTATCTCTGGAGCCTGCAAAATTAATTAATATTCAAGTTGAATGAGTCCTTAGTTTGATAATGATTGTGGCCACCACCAAAAAAATAGGTATACAGAACAACACCTTGCACCACTCCATATTAAGTCCTTTGGCAGATGAGAAAGCAACCCCAGAAAAAGAATAGCGATCAACAATAAGTGTGGTTCCCCTCCTCAGCTTAGACTCCATCAACGATCTAAGGCCACAAAATCGTAGTAAGTTTTTAGACTCATAGGAAACATCACATACGTTGGAGTTCTGCACAATAGACATCAGTATTCTTATATAGTGCTCTGACACAATCCCAAATCAAATTATGAAAGATATCTCTTCCTTCATGGAAGTGACTGGAAAGCATTTTTTAATTCTAGTACCAGTTGGCTTAATTTTTACGTTTCTTTTTCTTTTCCTTTTTTGAAAAAACAGACAAGTTTGCATTTATAACATAAGCAATTCATATGTATCTTATTAGATAGAAACAGGAAGTAGACTTCAAGAAAGATCTCAGAATCTTTTTTTTTTGGTCAATTAATACAGAAATTTTAAAGGCTGCATCACGGTGGACTCGAACCCGAGACCTTTGGCCTCGGGCATTCTCAGAATCTATTACCTGATACAAGTACTGATAAAGCTAAAAAATTGATAATGAAATAACAAGTAGAAGCTAACCTCTTCTCCCAGCGATTTGCACTGAAGAGTAGATGGATTGCATGATCATCCAAATGTGAATCGTTCGCTAGATAAGATGATATCATTTTTCCAACACCCGTGTTTCTATCAGGAAATCTCCATGATTCAACCGCATGACCTGACTTTTCTAGGGAAGAAAGCAATCTGCTGCACGGTGAGGTCTTTCCACAACGATCCAAACCTTCTAGAACAATTAATGCACCCCTTGAATCACTTTTCTTACTACCTTCCATGTGTATCTTTCTTAATGAGCACTTGGGCAAATACACAGTAGTGCCACAAGAACTTAGTGATTGTCGCACTGATGCTCGTGCAGAATTTCTGGAAGATATAACATGCATACATCAGAAATCGAAATAAAAACATGGAACCTCTGATATTTCAGTAGTTTATTCACTCCCTAAAGATTTTCTAATACAATCATAACTTCAAAAGTAGATATGCATTAACACAGGTTTAGGATCCACGTAGTTTGAATGATTTCAAATTCTTCATCTTTAAAAATCAGTAGTTATATATCCTTGAGCTGGAAATGACATATTAATTACCATTTGCAAGGAAAATCATGCAGAAACAAATAAGAAAAATCGCATTGTACATGTGCTGCCGATTTGCACAGGTTTAGGATCCATGTAGTTTGAATGATTTCAAATTCTTCATCTTTAAAAATCAGTAGTTATATATCCTTGAGCTGGAAATGACATTAATTACTATGGCAAAGAAAATCATGCAGAAACAAATAAGAAAAATCGCATTATACATGTGCTACCGATTAAGGCATTTCAACAAAGAACTTGAGCAACACGACTACGATGGTAGACATTATTTGTTCTTCTATCAAATAGTCAATTGTAGTAGTAATTAGACTATCCAGTAGATAATATAGCAAGTTGGAAGCGATCGAACTTACAGAGCCTTAAAAAAGTTGAAATGGCAAGCATTTGGCATGCCCTATTGTAATACCCCAGATTTTCATAGCTCGATTAGCGCTAACACGTAGTTAATTAGGAATTAATTACGTGAGTGACTAGGAACAATACATCCTCAGATGAAATTTCATAAAGTTTTAACTTAAAAATTTATTTTAGAATTTTACAGTTGATTGATTTAACAATAAATTTTTATTTATTGTTTAGTTCAAAGTTTAATTTTAGAAAGAGTGATTTATAAAGATTTCAACTCACTAGTAATTTCTATATTTCAAATCGAGTTATCTTGATTGATTTAATAAATTAATAAGGATGGATTATATCTTTGTAATTTTTCGAAAATATGTATATGTTCGGTTGAAGACTTAACGTCCTTACCGAATTGGGTCTAGCATTAAAATGTAGTAATAAGCCCAAGTGTCCATCAAAGCTTATAGAATAAGCTCAAGAGAACATAGCTTATGAAATAAGCTAAGAAAACTCTAGAACTTTGTAGCTTCTTCAAGAAGCCATTTTTTTAGCTTATCAAAGAAGACTTATATATATATATATGGAATTAGTTGCAAAAGACTTTACTTCCTCCCATTTCTCCCCCTCATTTTCGAGAACCACCACACACACACACTAAATTTTCTTCTTCCAAATCCAAGATCCAAGCTTCTAATCCTTTTCAAGTTGGTAGATCTACGTCTTAAAGAGGTAAATCCTTAATCCTATTCAAGTTTTGAAGTGAAAACAAAGATGAAAAATCTATCCCCATGCTCCCTAGGTTTTGGCCATGATAGGCCTTGTTTCACAAGTTTTTTTTCTTCAATTTTAGTTTATATATGAATAGATCTACCTATTAGAAGTGTTATTATGTGTAGAAAACAAAGAAAAATCCTCTTTTCAAGCCCTATATGTTTCGGCCACTTTGGGCCTAGCTTCAAGAAATTTTGTTCTTCAATCTTTAGTCTATAAATGCTTAGATCTATCCTTTTTGAAGTGAATTATGTTTGATCTATGGTTTGATTTGTTATTTTCATGGAAAACCTAAACTTTAGTCAAGAACCCTAATTTTTATGTTGAGGATTTGTTGTATATTTCTTGAATCAAGCCTAGATCTATGTAATTAAAGACGTTTAAGCATGTTTAGAGTTAATTACGGAAACAAAAATCGAAACCCCTAAATTTCTTGTGAGGACCGAAAACTAAGCCTTGATTTTAAGATGATTTGGCTTTGATTTGTTTAAAATAAACTTGTAGTTATGTAATTGTATACCTATGATTGTGTTTTATGAAAGAAATTAGAGTTTAATCCAACGTATATGAAAAACCCTAAATTAAAGTGCCTATGTAATGTCGAGGACTTATCGTATTGATTTTATTTAAGATGTTTGATTTCAAAAGTATGATCTAGTATATTAAATTAGCCTATTTGAAATTTTTGAGATTTTTCTATGCTTATACGAAAAAGTTAGATTTCGTTAGTTTGAGTATTTCAAAGGATTTTGTGATTTTGACTTGATATTTGAAGAAGTTTCCAAACGGAAGATTAGAAAGCTAAAGATTTTCATATATATATATATATATATATATATATCGTTATGATATCCCATATATATATGGAGTTGAAAAGATTTAAGTTCTCATAAACTACATTCTTAATAAGTTGAATAGTTTAGTTTTGGATGCATTGACCTAGCAGCTTAGCTTAATCATAGAGTATCGAGAGAGTTTTAGTAGAGGCTCAAGAGTTAGAAACTCTTAGTTCCTCTTCCTCGTATTTATTCTTCTTATTTCCTTATTAAGGAACAAGTGAAAGCGAGAATAGAGATCAAGAAAGGAAAGACAGAAAGTCTCGAGTAAGCCAGATTTTCAGGTGGGCTTTCTAAACTAAAATATGTTTATGCACAAGTTTATAATATTGAGCATGTGAATTTTATAAAGTTAATTGACTTGCTGTTTTGAGCATATTGCATATTGCCTATCTACGAGATGGACGATATCGGCCTATCTTGGATTTAGCCGATGAGGTTTGTGTACACAGAGTGATCGTGAGCTAAATGGCCGATCACGGTGTTTGAGAAGGAGGCCTACTTTTCAACACAAGAGTGCGTAGATATGGTGTTTATTTAAGATTTGTCTGCAGACATGTTATGATGAGAATTGTTAGCACGTGCATTGATCATGAAGTAAGAGATTTCTTAAAGCATGATTCATAGGATATTTCTTAAAACCCCTGTGAATCTAAGAAAGTGGCAAGTCGATTATATAGCTCTAAGAGCATGTTTTAATTGTTTTCGGCAATTGCCCACTGAGTGCATCAAGTACTCATGCCCTGCATGTATTTCTAAATGTGCAGGTAGTGCGGGAGATGACAACGAAGATTGAATGCTGAGCGAAGACCTCTTTGTCATGTTTTTATGTTTGCCCTGGGTTTATGTCTTCACACATAAACTCAGCTACTCTTTTGCTGCCAACTCTTGTTATGATTTTGATGTATTATGATACAGAGTTCTGATGGGTTAGACATTTGATAGACATGTTTGAATTCACGTCAAAGATCATGGCATCAGTTGCTGAATTGATTTGTATCCAACTTTAGTCATTTGGATAATCACATGTCTAATGACTCGTCTTTGTTTAAAATGACAACTGTTTATATTTGCGAGTCTCTTGAAATAGTTAGTCATTTCATTTCCTTCCGCCCGTCATACTTCGATTAGTCAGTTAATACAAGATTAGATAGGTCGGGGTGTGACAGAATGGTATCAGAGCAGTTGTTCGTTCTGGTCCTGTGAGTCTTTCTTGAGTCTAACCAGTTGTCTTAAATCATGTGAGCTCAGCATTTCAAGTCCGTCATCTCCAGCGCAATCAGGTACAAGTAATTGATTCTTGTATTATGAGTTCAGAATTCTTTCAGCATTGCTTATAGTTTTCAGTGATCTTTATATGTTTAGAATTGTATGCTATATGAGATGATTATGCATACAATTTGATTAGTATCCTAAGATGGGAAATGGGACATATCGATGTGATTGTCCTGATGTTTAAGTTACGATTAATTAGGATGCGGACTACGCCGCTTAATAGTATTAGAGTTAGACCGTTGCTTTTCGGACGTACAGACAGATTCGATGAGCCTAGGCCGGAGCAGTATACGAACTTCTCGAAATTTCTCGAGCAGTTCCGTTGGAATTGGTTTCTGGTTAGGCAGCATGGGGTTAACGATTTCGATGCGATACTTTGACTGATTCAAGTCTTGCCAGCACACTGGCAAGGATGGGCTTCTTCCAGTGCCCTTGATTATATTGATTTTTCTAGAAATCCTGAAAAGTCGGGGAATTTCTTTGGATGCCATGCTCTCGTTCGAGCATAGAATCGGGATCATCAAGGTCCATTCCCAGGTGACTATCTTTTTCTCGATCATTTTCATTTTCATATTAAATCGACTCTTTGTGGAGCATTATGTGAGGTAGGATGATCTTTCTCCCCAGCCTATCATTAATGTACTACCTCTTGAAATTCTTGCTCCGAGATTTGATGAGCCAGTTGATTTTCCTCTATTGATGGACTCAGATATCCATCAGGGTCCTGATGATTGGTATTTACCCCTGCATTAAATCCGTGGTTTGTTGATATGCATTCATTGAAAATATTTCTTTTCCTATCGGGTCCGATGACCGTAAATTGATGCGGATCTATTAGAGAAGCCGTTAGTTTTGGCTCGCCTTCTTATTCGATTTATTTTGATAATCAATGTCTTCTCAGTTGGCCTAGTAATTACATTTACGAAGTAGTTCACGGCTCTTACCCAATTCACGCAGCTCTCCTGACACTCTCGTCATAACTCCTGAGTCCCAACCAATTTCAGCTGATATTCCTAGTTGTTTACAAGAGATTCATGCACTTCAAGAGTCACCTCCTCCTGAAGATGAGGGGACCAGTTCTTCTAGACCATCAGGTCTTTCCAGATCTTATTAGTATGAACCTGAACATATTGAGTCCGTTGGTAAGTGCAAGCTTGAGTACCTCCCAGTCAATGAAATGTATTTCGTTATTGACCCATACATCCTATATCCTGAGTTTAAAGTAATTTCGCATGACAACAACCCCAATGCTCCTAAATCACCAGTGCCAGACTACAATGAAGAGGAGATGGAACCCTTGCAGTTGCAGCATCCAGATACAGCAGTCCCATTGGGAAGATGAGATCGAACGATTCTTTGAAGAAGAAGCAGCAACCAGTGAAGCTGCGATAAAGAGGAAAATCACCGAGGTGAAGAGCGATCAGCGATGAGTCATTAGTAGTAGATTACGTATGATAGTAAGGAATAGTAGATGTGGAGAAAGGAGGCATTTGATCACGGCATATCGGGACTAGATGGAATACTCCGATTGAATTGTTTATTGCCAAAGAAGTGGCAAGATTTGCCGTTTCTGTTGCCATTAATTACATTGAGCATGGTTTTATAGCTTCCGAGCAAGCTAATCTTCCCAGACTCCTAGCTACCATCAGTTCTCAATATTATGTATACTTGAGTCTTCCTAATGGTTCAAATTCCCCTGTTGCTGATTTTATTTCAGCTGTTTGTCAGTTCCAATTGGCTAGTGTTCTTCTCTTCTTTTAAAGATGATGATGATGAGGATTTTGAACCCATTGATGTTAATTCTTCTATTCCTGAGTATGACGTTAGTATCTATACTCTAGAGATAGAGTCATCTTTACCAGATACTCAGTTGTCTATACCGAGTCTGATGTAGCTTTTACACAGTTCGATTTCTCTTAGCTCAGTACCGAAATGTTTCCTATTTACCTAGATTGGTATGGTGGGTCTTCGCATCTCACGATATCCTACATTGATTGAGTCTATTTCTTTTCTCATGTTCCTGAAACTTCTTCCTTAGAGGTCCCAGAAGAGACTCAAGCTAGTTTATCGAGACCTTCAGGTGTCTCAAGATTTTTCATGTATGAACATGAGTTCTTATCAGTTGTTGGCACAGCACAACTATAGCCCCTAGATATCAGTCAAATGTCTTTTGTGACTGATCGTGATATCCTTTATCCTGGAGTAATTCCCTTGTACTCATTTTCCGAGTGTGCTATTGATCCGCCATCTCCTGAGATCGAGAAAGATGTAGAGATACCAGACTCCAATGAAGCCGTTAAGGGCAGTGTGAATGGAGTATTAGAGATGGAAGAAGGAAATGATGTCAGCAATGACAGCCTTCACGGCGAACGAAGCTAGTAGCAGCAAGAGTGGAAGTGGCGGTTTGTAGATAGTATGGATGCACATATGTATATATGTGTATATCTGAACTAGTGATGCTATAGATATCTTATGATGCGGTGGTGTGCTTGAAGCCGTCATCGAATATGTTTTGCCGAGATACCAAAGCATTTATATGCTTGGAACTTCAATTTGCAAAGTCTTCCTAGCTTTTGTAAATATTACGAGAGGAAGAACCGAGAGTGCAAATTCTTCTTAAGATTTACATGCATACTCTCCTCCTCAAGCGGATCGTAGAATTGTAGAGCTTTTCCGCATCGGAATCCTCCACCTCTAAATGAAATTGATAGTCGGTGATCTTTGAAGAATGGGTTAGCCTTATAGCAATTTTCAAGTTTCGGAGTGCTCTGATCGAGAGTGACTCCTATGCATATCCTTCCAGTTAAAAAGGGGGTTTGCAGATTCCTGACGGGAATCACATTAGAAACTTCTTTCTCCTGAACAATTGGTGAATTTTATGTGGCAACAATTCAAGAGAGAATTGTATGAAAAGTATATATATACCTCAAAGTTACAACAACAGAAAGAAATTTAAAATTGCGAACCTGAAGCAAGGCAGGAAGACTGAGGCAGAATATGATAGTGAATTCGCGATCAGCCGTTATGTTTTTAGAGTTGAGGCAGATGAGAATATGGCAGAATTGTTTTGTGCTAGATTACGCCAATAGATCAGAATCATTTTGGCAAGCCAGCCTCCAATGTCATATGCAGAAATATTAGATCATGCATTGGACATGAAGATGAAATGCTACCGGACAAAGTGATGCTAGATCCAAATCTAGTACCTTTATAGATTCAAACTATCAAGATTGCTTCTTACGGATCGAGTAAAGAATTTTGGAGAATAAGACCTCCCAAATAAGATGATAGCGAAACCGAATCGTCTACACGGAGAAAATCTTTCCCATGTCGATCGAGAATGCAAACGAGTCCCAAATGTAGAGTGCATTCGGGTTTGCGACGGGAAGTAATGATTGTCATGCATGTGGACGGTAGGCCACTATGCAAATAACCCCGAACCGTGAGAAAACAACTAGTGGCGGAGGAAGCGAGAACCATCCGGGCAGACACAACCATGAAAGCCGTAAGTGGATATCCAAAGTCACCGCGTCAGGATCGAGATACCGCTACATCCACCTCAACCGTCGTCATCGCTGCCTGCAACCGTCTCGCCGCCGTAACCGCAATCACCGACGCCTCGACCGCACCAACCTCTATATCAAAGAGCATCGCCTCTCTTAAAACAACACGAGCAGAATGCCAAGAAACTTGATGGATGTTCTTAAACTCAACAACGACGTCTTTGCACAAGATTTAAACGTGCTTACCCCGTTGAATGAAGCTATCGTTATCATGCACGTATGTTCTAACCTAGATTTGAACTAGGATCCCTTAAGCTTAGGCGAGATCGCTATAGCATTGCACCACGAAAGGCGTGGATCTTATATAGGAATGTCTTGGTTGTGATTGCATTATGCAACGATATGTTGTGAGCAAAGAGAAATAGCGTTTCACCCACGGAAAGAGAACCTACCTATTTTATGGTATTAAGAGAAGAAGCCATGTTCCTATGATCTCA